>WEIU01005276.1:67934-104658 GCA_013389925.1 Aegithalos caudatus | reverse complement strand
CCACCCCATCCCACCCTGCTGATTCCTGCCCCCTCCTCTCGGGGCTCCTGCGGGGACACAGCTGGCGCTATGCAGGGACAAGCCTAATTCAGCAAAAAGCTACTGGAGCAGCAAAGTTGGGATATACTTTGCCAAGAAATATTGTTTTCTTTTTCCTCTGTTTTGTGGAGAGATTTCATGTCTGCTCACATGCTTTGGTATGAGGAAGTGGAAGATGATTGTAAGTATGAACAGACTGACATAATTTATCACAATATTCACTTTGACAGCCCACTAACAGCATGCTTTTTTAAATGTTTATTTTCCAAGTCTAAAGGAGGAGAGCACCTGAGGGGGAAAATAAAGTGATTCTTTTTTTTTTTTTTTTTTTTTTTTTTTTTTTTTTTTTTTTTTTTTGTCTCTAATAGGGGGCTAATATCCTTTAGATTATATATAAAAGAAGTCACCCTGAAACATCCTGAAACAGTATCCAGCTCTCCTTTGAAGAAAAATAACACATTTCTTTCTGAAGTTCAACAGTTATTAAAGCATGGGGTTAAAAAAGAGAGAATTGAGGAGACACACCAATACACTTGAAAAAAAAAATAGCGTCATTATTCCAATAATTTGGCAGCACATCAAAGGAGTAATCAGTTTCTTTGAACTTTGATGGCATATGCAGTTTCATTGCCTAATATTAACTTACAGAGTAAGAGAGCTCTTCTCTGGTCACTGAACTGTCTGGTATCAGCTGAGTGAGGGGGTGTCAGTTCAGTTCGAAGCCAGCAGCAGCTGACCTCTCCCATGCACTTCCCAGAAAGAAAAAAAATCAGGCATCTTTTCCAGACTTGCACTTGTTTGTTGGTTTAAAATGAACCTTTATGTGCAATAAGAAGAAAAACAGAGGATGCCAAGAGCAGGAGACTGAAGAGAGCCAGGAATTAAAGAATGACAGAGAGTTTTCAAATCCATCTACCATGCTCCCAGATGATCGTTCTTCTTCCTCCCCCACCCAGGCTCTCAGAACAGATTGTGCCTGTGGAAAAAAAAACCTGTCAATGTTGTCTGGACATAATCTATGGTCTCTGCCCCCTGTTTTATAATCTATTTTGACTCTTCCCACTTTCAGCTTAGTCCTGTATCTTTATAATGATAGAATTTATATTTTTCTCTATTTTCTGATCATAAAAGACAGGGAAAGACATACATCTTGTCATTTATCCCCATAGGATATAATGGACTGCATGGCCCATGTGATGAAGACAGTCTCAAAATAAGATTAATTTTTTTATGTTTGACAAGAAGCAAGCTTAAAACAGAAACTTTCAGAAAAGGTGCAGGTGTGGTCTTATGACATATTTGCTTTCCCTTTTTACCAGATGGACTCAATTTTTTTTTTTTTTTGTACAATAAATAAAACTTGAATCAGCTGTCAATTTTCCATGCAGTTTTGTACTGCTAGGAGAGCTTCTTCAGTGATATCACCTTTTACTTGTTGGGCACAGTCTAGAAGTTCAAGTAGAACAGGGAGATCATCATTATCACACAGAGGATAATTAAGAGAGTTTTCTTGACTTCTGAAAATCGTGGGGGTGCAGTAGGGAAGAAGAAATGTCTTGGGTTTTTCTTAAAAGGCTTTGGTCTTGGCTAGCAAGAGGATTCTTTGGAGAAGAATAAGGAGAATTTGTTTTCTTCACTTTTCTATTTACTTCCTTTCCAAGTGAATCACAGTATCAGCCCAGATTTCTTGTCCTCAGCCTTGGGGAAGAGATGGTGCTGCAAGGAAAGTTGGGTGGTTGCTTGCTAAATAAGGGGGAAAAGATATTTGCTGCTTAGTCCAAAAGTTGTAATTTCACTCTGGAGACGTAGAAGATTAGTAGATGAACAAAAGAAAAAAAAAAATGGTTGTGATAGAGGTTTTGTAAAATATGAATAGAAACCAAAGTTGCATCTAACAGATGAATAGCATTCATGGCTAGAGCCATTAAATCACTTTCTAAATTGTGTTATGTGTGTCCATATCTAAAATGAAAGGCTGATGTCCTAGCACTTCTTGGGTGTTATTTAGCTGAATTGATTTCCTCATCTGTATGCTCACTCTTTTTAAAGAGCATGAGATTTTTTTCTTTATATATTTTTTTTTTTGTATTTTCAAGGGGGGGTTTATATTTTTATTTCAATAAAAATAGAAAAACCTGTATCTCCACTGTGTGACAAGGTGTGCCCAAAATAATGTTCCAAATTTTGACCACTGCCTTCATTCAGGACATGTCACTTCTCCTACTTGTTGCCTGTGCTTCCTTTGCTTCTCTGTCTATATTGGATGAACACCTTTTGCTCTTAGAGCTGGCAGTGATCACTTACACCTCTGTATTGTTTTTTAAATCCATCCTTTCTCTTTTTTTTGATGGCCTCTCTTCAACCCTTCATCCACCTCTGCACTCACCTCTTCCCTTTTGGATTCTGTTCTCCCCTGCCACAGCAGTAAGGACAGGTTCTTCATTCCTTGATTCATCTCACTTTAGCTGAGAATGACCTTTCGAAAAATACAAAGGTATTTATTCATAGCCAAGGGCTTTGCTTTCTTTCCTGAGCTGTTCAGTGTTTACTTCTTCCTGAGTCAGACTGGAAACTCCTTGGGGCAGTGGCTGTCTCTTCCTCAATTTCTGCAGTCTTTGACAATGACACCTAAATAATAAAGTGGCTGGGAAATGTGATATCATAAATTTCATTTTGTTTTAATTAAGATGAGATTACTGGGAACTTCATTTCAGAAGCCAGTCTCCCTAGGGGATTCAGTATCATATGCTGTATTTCTTCCTTCTAGCAGATATAATCCTCTTTCTGTGTCCTTATTTTGACATGGAACCAAATTCTGCTTGCAGTCACACACAGGCATCCTCTTTCTTTGCTTGGATTTGCACAAAGTAGTGACTAAAAATAGAATTAATCATCCAGCATGGAAAAGAAATTAATCCTGCCTGAAAGTTGGTGGCCACAAGGGGTCTCTTACAGGATGCCATGGATGTACTGCAGCAGGGGATCATCCAGGTTCACACCTCAGCTCGGATCAGGAATTTCTGAAGTGAATTCCCAGATGTCAGATTCCCTGCTTATGACTGTGCAGCAGTGCCCCACCCCGAGGATGTGCCCTGCATCCTTTTTGGAGGAAGCAGAGCTCAGTGCCACGCTCTGGGCTTGGCAGGAGGGCACAGACTGGCACTGGGTGTGTGAGGCACCAGGGTCACACTGAAGCTCCTCCAGGAGCCCTGGGACACACACACACCTTGCAGGGGAATGCTGGCTTGGCAGGCTGCTCCTGCTGGGCCACATGATCTGCTCTGACCTAAGACAGGAGGAGCATAGCAGCAAATTTCTTTGGATCTTGGTTGTAAGGAGAGAACTTCTTGGAAAGTCACACCCTAGTGAGTGCAGGAGGGTGCTTCGTTCTGTCTGCTCTTGTGTGGTGTCTGCTCCCTCACCTTGGTCCTCTGGCTTCCCATGGGCATCACAGCTGCCCACAGATCCTTCCAACACAGTTATGGATCAGGGGAACATATTCAAAGAATGGGAGTCTAAGACCATGCTACATACTGTGAAAATTTAAACTTTTTTTTTTTTTAAAGAAAAAAAGTAAATTATGCTTCTAATAGAATAGATAAGATCATGTTATTTATTACTGAAAAGGTACAATATTTGTAGAAGAAGGTTAACCATTTGACTAATAATGTGAAATTACTCAAACCCAATTGTCCAAGGGGTTAAGTGTTTTTAAATTATCTCCAGAGGAAACAGGATTAGACTCATATATTTTTGTCATGGATTACTGAGAGACAAAATCACATTGAATGGTATTTTGAACCAAGCAGCCTCAATTTGAAAGAACTGACTTGTTGATTTTCACAGTACATTTTCAATTAAATGTTACCCCAAAGCTTAATTATCATTTAGGAGGATAACCATTGTACTGTGTTATAGCTAACTGCTGGATAAAGACTTCTCAATAAATTTCGTGGAACTCTGTAACATCACATTGCTGTCTCTGGGGATGTACTTGTGTGTATCACTGTCAGAGGAAGCAGAGCAGCTTTGGGAATTTTAAATAACTGTGCCTTATCAAAGACTGATCTTTGTGGAAAGCAGGAATAATGGTTAGTGGAGTGTGGCTTTCCAGAACATCTTGCCAACTGTGCTGCACAAGGGAACAAGATCCTTCATCTTCCCAGAAAAACACGTGGAGCAAAGGAGTTATTTGGGTTCAGAGACCTGCAGAGACTTCCCTTCTAGGTTGCTTACCACATGTGCAACAAGTCAGAACATTTTTAATTATGTGTTTTGAAGGACAGATAAGCTGTATTTTAAGAAAGTCATAAATTTTTTTGGTTCTTCTTGCAAGTCATGTTATGGGATATTGTTGAGAGCATGAGGCTGTTACTATTTAAGAGGTTTTCTGGTCCTTTCTATAATTCTGTATTTTTAAGATATCCATATCTATCACTTTTGTTGTTGTTGTTGTTATTGTTGTTGTATGCAATCTTTTATTCTGAAGAGCAAATACAGTTTTTAAATATTACAAGCATGTGTAGGAGAAAGAAATAGTATTATGTGAGCAGAAGCATATATTCTTGTTACTTTGGATATGTTCATACAGGATAATAGTTAAGATGCCATATTTATACTTAATTTCTTTCTTGAAGGATTTTTAAGGGATTATCACCTTCAGCAGTAAGAAAGTAGCATATTTTCAATGATAATAATGTAAGAAGATACAGTTGTAAAAGTTTCCTCAAAGACACCATTACAGAACTATGTTAGTCCTAAGGGTGTGTTTTTTTTCCCCTAGAGTAGTTTTCTATGAAGTAACATAATAAAGTTTGAGGGTTCCTTAAAAAGATAAAAATAAAAAAGCTTAAAAAACTTCAGGGTGTAGAAATGACCTAAATGTGGATCCAGAATATCACTTTTTGCTTAGCTCGCCTTTGCTGAAATCTTTTGAAAGAACTCTGGGGACCTAGAGGTATTGCAAGCACCCCGGAATAAGAGAGAAAATGAGTTTTAGTCAGGTTAATCAAGCCTTTTGTGTCTATTTCTTTTACCAGCTTCATTCCTCTGGATGCCCATAAAGTCTGAGAAAACTCTGGGTCTCCTTCAGGAGTGTCCCAGTAAAAGCAGAAATGCCAAAATCTGATTTTTCTTTTTAATATAAACTTTGAAAGAAGAGGCACAGATAGTGCACACTGGATAAGGTATATATCATTGTTCAGCTGGACACATGATAACCTGTATTTTTTATAAAGTGTGAAGGTTGTTATGCCATGTGAGAAATCAGCTACACTGGGTGCAGGAGCAGGGCCATGAGCGTGGGATGCCAGCAGGGAAACCTCCCTATCCCACCACCCCAGGGCTTGCCATGTTCTAAAATTGGTGCCTGCCTACATGGAACAGCATCTACGTGCCTGCATGCTGGTTTGTACAGGAAATTATCCCTGGGTAAGGCTTTTAATTCTCTGTAGCACAGGGAATTGAGGGAATTTAAAGGGGGATTGGAATATGACATTTCTGCCTTTCTATTCTGAAAGATACTTTGATTAAAGTGTTGGAAGGCCCAGCTAATGGAGGTGGTGCTGCTATTTCAGATATACAGGGTATGAGATTTGAAGTCAAGCCAAATCACAATGAAACAGAATAATGATGTCCTTGGTTTATTTTTCACTTGGTACATTCAGGTTTTGATTGGATTGTGAGTGAGGCAACAGTTTTCTCTCCCAGACAGCTCTGCTAGTCCTTGGGGGTTTGCAGCCTGTTGTCAAAGCAGAAGCTCTTCCCTGTGAAGGTCATGGACTGCAGTGGCTGGAGAAAACCGAGGGGTGGGAGGGGGAGAAAAGAAAGAAAGAAAGGAAGAAAGGAAGAATTTCTGTATTGGTCCTACACAGGTATAGGCTTCTCATAAGAAACCACTTCTGCAGTGAAATCTATTACTTCTTTGACACAGCTCACACTCTGCTGATGGTGTGTGTATCAAAGGAGTTGTTGAGAAATCTGAGGTCTCTGTTCATCTGTCCTCCTCTCTCCTAAGCCTCTCTATTCTCATCACACACAAATGCTTCAATACCCTTCACCTTGTTCTCTCAGTGTTCGTTCCCTGCCCCCTCCTCCCCCCCCAGGATTTTAAAGTTTTATTTGGAAAAGTCTGTTGATGAAGTACTTCACTCTGAACAAACCTCAAAGCTTCCTAGGTGTTGCTAAGCTTGGGGAAATTTAATGCAAGCACTGTATTTTCTAAAACATTAACATTAAATAGTGAGCATTGCTGGAGGTGTTAAAGAGAACCCTGTGAAGTTACTGGATGGTGGATTGTCTGTGACATGTGCTGATGTAAATGTCTGATGCTGTTGATAGCAATAACTGGGAGCATTTGTGCCTGTTTCTTCAATACAGGAAAAGTTCTGTTAGACATAAACCTATCCTGTCACATTCCTGGGCTTAGAAAGTATGAGTCCCCTGCCCACCCTGGCTGTCTAACTCATTCCAAAACTGATCAATTAATAAGAAAAGAAAACATAAGTAAGTCTGTTTTGGGGCTGGGGGGAGCCAAAAGGAGAGAGGCTCTCCTTGCTGAGAGAGACCCAGGTCTACCTAGAGACAATCCTGCCCAGTTGATGAGGGCACCTGCTCAAGGAAATGAAGGGGAAGAGGAAACTGAGAAGTTAGAAGCCTGTGGTGAACTTGTGGACATGATGTGTATGGGCTTATTAACTCAGAAAACCTCAGTTTAGTGGTTTGTTGTGCTGCTTTTAACAAAACCCCAAATTATTTTGCACTGGATTTCAGGAATAAAACAATA
Organism: Aegithalos caudatus; assembly: GCA_013389925.1. NCBI lineage: Eukaryota > Metazoa > Chordata > Aves > Passeriformes > Aegithalidae > Aegithalos > Aegithalos caudatus. Next base: position 97,835 of record WEIU01005276.1, on the reverse strand, counting down.
TTTCTTTTATTCATTTGACTTTATTTACTGTTGACCTTTTCTTATCATGTGATTTAGAACATATTTTATTCCTTGTCCCACCCTTCCAAGCCCTGCCAACGATGCTGGAAATAGAGATCAGTATATTTTTACACCGAATTCTAAGATCACATTTATAAATGCTTGGTTGACTGATGGTTACTCATGCTCTAAAAATGCAGAAGATCCAGATTAAAGTGTTTGCTCTGCTTATACTCTGTTTACAGAGGAGAAAGTTTTGGTTGCATTGGATGTTGAATGGAAACCAAAGGTGAAGCCAAGTAACTTTTTACAAAAACGAATTCTTGTTTTCTCGCCAAAACATGAGAACAGTTCCTTTTATAGTAGTCTGTAAAGGACAAGCATGTTGTAGGCATCATTCTGACCTTTCTGTTCTTCCTAATAATTAAATAAATCGGTTTTGAAACCTCTAACAAGAATCATGGAGGGAAATGAAAACTGTGAAATAAAAGATTGGATTCTAGGAGCAGATATCTAACAGTAAAATGTATAACACTTACTGTAAACAAAAAACTTACTGTAAACAATTTTATATTTATAAATAAGAGAAATCATCATAAGTCTTAATTTTATTTTTTCTTCTATAACTGTTTAGAGTTCCATGGTGCCTGTATCCTTGCCTACAGGTTGGCTCAGTGATACTAGCATAGATTTGAAAGAGGTTGCTTGCATCAAGATACTTTCTAGAGGGCATATAAGTAGAACTTGTACTTAATTATATCAAATTCCTCTATTAAGAGTAAAAGTTATCCTCAATGAAGTGGTATTTCTGCCCTGATTACCTGATTGATGTAAAGCTTGAGAGAATGTAACTTGGGGCACATTTTTGCCTTGGGAAAGGAAATCTATTGGATTATGTTGTCCATCTCTATTTCCTGTTCAAAACAAGGCATGTCTTTACAGAATCAATTCAGAATTACTGCTGGGTTTAGCACAGTTGCTAACTTAATAATGTTTTTCAACTGTAACAGCTAAAAACCATAATTGGAAACATTTTATGTTTCCTTTGAAATAAACTGAATGACAGAGAACATTCACCCTTTCATCTTGTAAGGACAAACTTATTTTTCTTGGGCAATAGTAGCTGAATTGTGAAGCCTAAACTTGTTCTACCAATACTGTTGTCAGCTCTCTTATTTTCTCGTTAGTCCTTTTGCCATTTTTCTGTTTCTCTGAGTCATGCACATCCATTGCTGTACTGCTTTAGCTGCTTTAAATAAGCCCTTTCCTCCCCCAAGAAGGCTTGCTAATTTTTGCATGTTATCTTAAGCTGATTTAGCAGTCGTTTTGCCAACTCTTCCCAGCTGCTGCTACTGCTGAATTGATTCATTTTGCACTTGACATGTTGCAGGCAAATGTGAAGCAAAGTTTACTTGACCAATAATCCTCCCCTTAACTGAAGGAAGGATGTGATTTGAACAAGGACTTGTTCAAAATGTGGACAGTTTATGTTGGTTTTTTTTTTTTCCTTAAATCTGCCTACTATAGACCAAGGTTATTTGCTTCTTATCTGTTAAATTCTTATCTAGAAAGTGAAAAACATCTTAGCTTTAAATAGTAACCAAGGAATTAATTTTTTTCCTGGTGCAATAAGTCAATCTATGGTGGCTGTTTTTGATGGATTATGAGTTCCTGAGAGGTGTTGTCTGTCTTGGAGTGCTTCCAGAAACTGTTGCTCAGCCTATACACTGATGATATTTCACAGACTTGCAGAGCAGCCGAGGCTGGAAGATGCCTCTGGAGATCATCTACTCTAATTACTTGCTCAGAGCAGGGTCAGTGAGAGCAGGTTTCTCAGGGTAATGTCAACTGGGGTTTTAAATACCTCCAAGGATGGAGACTCCACAGCCTGTCCCAACAACTGACTATCCTCACAAAAATCTGTTTTGCTTCTTACACATCTATGGAATTTCCCCTATTTCAGTTTATGCCTATTGTCTCTCATTCTGCCAGTGGGCACCAAAGAGAAGAGTCTGACTCTGCTCTGCTCTGCTCTCTCCCATCAAATACTTAGTTACCGATGAAATCCCCCTGAACCTTCAGAGCTCCTGGCTGAGCACTCCCAGTTTGCTCAGCCTTTTCACATCTGGAAGGTGATCCAATCACTTAATCATTCCTTTGTGGCCCTTCCATGGACTCACTCCATTGTGTCCTTACTGGGGAGCCCAGAACTGGACTCAGTGTCCCAGCTTTGTCTGACCAAGCTTCAACAGAGAGGAAAGATCATCTTGACCTGCTGGAAGCAGTCTGCCTGATGCAGCCCAGAGCAACATTTGCCTTCCCTGCTGCAAGAGCACATTGCTGGCTCATGCCCAGCTTGGTGTCCACCAGAACCATTTTTGGAAAGCTGTTTTCCAGCTGTTTGGTCCCCAGCTTCTACTGGTTTGTGCAGTGGTTCCTCCCTCTGTGCAGGACTTTGTACTTCTCCTTCCTGAACTGCACAAGGCTCCTGTCAGATTCCTGGATAGACTTTGAACAGCCAGCTCCAAATGTGAGCCCAGCAGTTCAGCTGGTTTTCAATACACTCCACTGGCCACTTAGTCCATTACTAAACCCCCAAACCAGGGGTTTCTAACCCTGTGGTACAGTGTTAAAAGTCTTGCTAAAGTCAGGATAAACAGCATCCTCTGCCTTCCCCGCTCACTGAGCCAGTCACCTCTTCATGGAATGCTTTCAGGTTGCTCAGGCATCACTTTCCTTTATAAAACCATGCTGTCTACTCCCAGGCAGCTTCTTTTCTTTCATACATTAGGACATGGTTTCAAGGATGATTTGCAGGTTTTTCAGAGAATTTGCTTCATTGCTTTCCCAGGTTACCCAAATATTCTTTGCTTTATTTGAAAATGAGTGGCATTTGCTTTCTTCTCCTTCTTCCAGAGCCTCCCACAATCACAAAGGCTTCTCTCAAACAATCAATAGTCACCTTGCAGTGACTTTGACCAGCTCTCTCAGTGCTTTTGTTTGCCAGCAGCCTGTCTGACTAGTGTGGAAGGTGGCTTTAAAGAGAGATTTGGGGTCTCTTCTGTTCTGTTGATGCCAGGTTTTTGCAGGGCATGCACACAAGCATCAAACTGTCCATATTTGCCTGTGTGCCCACAGTTTAAACTAGCTGCAAATCAATTCAGAGCTAGTCTTTCAGGATGTATTCATCTGAATTCTAGCTTATTGGAATATCCCCTTACTGGAAAGCCCACCTAGTTAAATTAATATGTAGTATAGAATGTCCATTATTTTTTAAAGTCTAATCAAGTTAAAACCCCTTTAAATATATGCAGGAAACACCTGCAGTAGTATCAGCAGGTTTTTGCAAGTTGTTTGCAAATTACTAGTTAGCAAAATGTCTAAGGTGATACTTTAATTTGGTTCATATTCTGTGATAATATGGTTATTACTTTGAAGACTTGTTGTAAACTTACTCTGAGTGCAAAAAATTTTTAGAAAGCCTGAAATACCTTTAGTTTATATAGATTTAAACATGTTGAGGTTTTAGTTTTGTTGTCTTTAATACAAAATCAAAGAAATAGAAGCAAGCCCTTTAAAGTATTTGTTGCCTTCCAAATGAATGCTTTTATTGAGTGCATAGTCAGTGTGACTCTCATAGAAGTACTGTGGCTAACTTTGCCACTTTAGTCCTTTAGGTGAAGATAAATTCTGTTTGTTCCATCTTTCTCTGTATCTGTGTTATGTTTGGGTAATTTTTGATATCATCTTCTGTTACTATAGCAATTTCAGTATGCTTCCTGATTATTTAGTAGTAACAAGAAACTATCAGTGTTTTTAATAAATAATAAGATATTAATTACATTTCCAGGCCATATTAATTTCTGTCACCTGAGTTTTAAGCCCTACTTTTAATGTTATTTTCATTTGTTAAAGTGCAGCAAAGAAATAATAAGCTGCTTTTTGAACTGTTAAGTAGCATATCCGGTGATTACACGAATGTGTAATTTAGTTAAATGATAAAATTTAGCATAAGGTATTTTAAGTGAAATACTGGAAATACTTACTTATGATCAGAAGTCATTCAGTTCCATTCTGATGGGAAAGGCTCCCAGCTGGGAACCTGTAAGAAAGCTGAGGACTCTTCTTGGGAACTTGTAAGATGTACTTTTGTATAACAGCTTTTCATTAAGACAGAATATTTTTGAGCCAGAAAGAAAATACATTGTGCAGGTCACAGCTTGTTGATACCACTTCTTTGAAAGTTATATTCTGTTTCAGTTTTAAGTCATACATAAGTCATTGCATCCTCTCTGTTTTGTTTTATTGTAATGTTTTGGATTGTATCTTGCATCCACTGAAGCCTATTTCTTGGTCTAGAGCTAAACCTACATCTGTGAGCAGCCATGGGAAGTTACTTTTAGAAATCCACTATTTCTCTCTCACACAAAAGCAGCACACCTCTCTACAATTGCTTGAGCTATTTTTCCAAAGAAATACCAAGAATTACAATTTATCTATGATGATTTAATTCTGTGTTTTCTACACAATAAAATTCCCTGGATTTCCACCCCGCCCCCCCAAGGATTTTTGGTTTTAGTTCTGTTTATTTCTTGTGGGGTTGGCTTTTTTGGGTTTGTTGAGTTTTTTTGGTTGCTTGGCTGGTTGTTTTTGTGAGAATATGTTCCTGGGTAGTTGTTGTACCTGAGTCTGGAACACTCTAAGAATTTTCAGTGTACTCCCTGTACCATATAGCCTGCAGCGTGCTGTTTGAAATATAAATGAATGTGTCAGCAGTCTGCTTTGTAGATATGTAATGCAATCAGTGGGTCTGCAAGCATTAATTGGATATTAATTGCCAATATACTGTGCAAAATTCTGAGGCCCAGACAGGATTATTAATTTGTAATCACTGTAAACAAAAGCCTGGTTAGTTTTTAGTCAGTGAGTTTGAATACTGAAATTAGGTTGGCAGAAGAGGGCAAGAGTAAATTTTCTGTATGAAAAGAGAAGTTGTCATGGTGTAGCCAGGGCTGCAGTCATAGCCGAAAATGATCAAAGATGTTGCAAGAAAGAATCCTAGAGGTGAGTTTGTGAAGCTTCAAGCACCTCATGTGAGGGTAGTGACAGTTATTAGCTGTTACAGCTGTTGTCAAAAGATCCAGTTATTCTGAAGCATATCGCACATGATCTGAGTGGAATGAACGTATAAATCTTTCTAATTATTATTGATATGGTATAACAGCTGAAAGTAGTATTTGTGGGAAATCGTATGCACACTTCAATTAAGCTATAATATAAATGCAATTTAAAATGTAACTGCAGATTAAGTGTAACACTCAAGCCTGACTTCACGCAGAGAAACCCTCTTATGGGGCCCTGACTGTTAACAATATCATCATTTTTAACAGACAGAAATGTCAGTGCTGCAACCCAGTCAGAATTGCACCAGAAAATCAGTGAATCCCTATGTTTCTGGGACTAAGGGAGTCAGTACTCCAGGCTTCCTTATGCACAGAGCCTTTCTGCCTCAAGATTTCTTTGTGGAGGCCAGGAGGGCAGAGCTGGCTTCTTACACAATTCAAACACTAGTGGGGCAACTTGCACCTCCAGTTTGTATGGTTATTTTTTCATGCAACCATGTCTTCTCATATTTCTAATAAAATAAATGCATTTATAAATTTACAAAACATTTACGAGGTTTCGTTTTTATGATATAAATATTGTGGTAAGTGTAGCCTGCCTGGAGAGCAGGGGATAGTGGGGACAGTAGGAACTGATGAAAAAGCAGAATCAGGAGCTGTTTGAAGCTGCACCAGGATGTGGGGCAAAGGGAGAGAAGTCAGCCAGAGCACAGCCAGAGAATTTTGAAGGAAAGATCTGAGGTGCATGTCAGCCACAGAGCTCTGCCATGATAATGCATGCCCAGTGAAGAGTTTGCCTGAGAATTTAAGGTGAAAAAAACTAAAAAAATATAAGCAGGAGTAGCAGATATGGGAGTTCATTTAAACTCTCTTTACTTCTCATTTGCATTCCTTTGTCACAAATGTCTTTTCAGGCTGGTTGGCAGGTAGATTTGCCAAACCTTGCTGCTGGAGTTACAGCACAAAAGGGAGTATGGTAACAAGGATGAGAAAGCACAGGTTTCACACTCAAAGCCCTTTCTAGTTCTCCTCCCTTTCCCTCCCTGACAGGTCTGCTGTATGTCGCTTCACTATGTCTATTTATAATCCAAATCATCTTGTTCTGTGTGTATAATAAACCACATGCTTGCTTGATGCAGCATGGTATAAATTACAGATTATGCATAAATTGTAATGGGTTCAATTAATCACAGACTAAGTTAATTTAGACCTCACACTGGAATATCTGTGTTACACATCTTCGACTTGAGCCTCATTTGTGGGCAGGAAGGACTTGTTATGATCCTGTTTGTCCTCACTGAAGCTGTCACCAGCACTGGTGCACTTCCAGGTGCTGTCTCCAGGTCTCTGTGGGGTTGGACGCATCCACCTCAAGCACCAGAGGCTGAAAGCCACAGAGGAAAAGCTGCTGCTCAGATTGGGGCTGAGGCAAAGCCTGACAGGCTCACACACTTCTGGAACAGAGATGTATTCACTGGAGGCTTGAGGGAGGGAGAAAGAATGTCTCAGATGTGCACGGCTGCTCGAGGTGCTTTGGGGCTGCTCCCATTATCCATTGTTTGAGTAGAACTGCTTTGCCAACTGCAGGACACTGGCCCTCTTTTGCCAATTGATTTGTCATGATTGTCCTTTTGCCCTCATCCTCTCACTTCCCTGTTTAAAAAAAAAAAAAAAAAAATTAGATTCAATTTTTCTATATTTTGAGTAAAAATATTATGGGTCCTGTTATGGCTTGGCACAAAAAAATGGGCAAATTGAACTGGGCTTGGTTGCCTCTGCCCACAGGTGATGGGACTGCTGGTAAATGTCCTGCTAAGTCTCTTTCTTCTCTCTCTTTCTTTATTGTCAGGAACTGGAGCTTTTGAAGTAGAAACATGGTTTGTTGTGGCTACTGATATTGAATCCCTCTCTCCTTTTTCAGACAGCCTCCTCATTACTGCTAAGAAATGTCCCAGCAGTTACAATGCCAGTTTTGATCCCAAATCACCAGCATGATACACTAATCTTTACTCTGTCTGAAGGGATCTTGTTCCCTTACTGCTTTTGAAAAACTAACACCACAAGGGAGCAAAACAGAAAAAAGATCCCCTCTGATGAACTCTTAGTCATCAGGAAACAAACAGGAGTTACTGCTGATTTTATTTCCATGGTATTGATAATATTGCCTCTTGATCTGCTAAAATGACTGTTGTCACCTCTTGTTACCATTTATCTCATAAGAACATAAATTTCATTGTATGGCTCATTCTTTGAGCCAAGAAAAATAAGCAAAATGCTTCTCATAATGAGGTGGGAAAGTCTGATGGCTCCTCAGTATTAGCTTTGCAGACTTTCCAGAGTCTTTAGCTGTGGGCCAATTTTGTTTTACACTAAATCTCTGCTCCCAGAATAATTCCTTAACTGACCACATATATTTAATCCCCTTTGATCCTTGACAAAAACTCCTATCTCTTTTCCTTAGGGATCTTCAATTTCTTTTACTGTTTTTTCAGTCTTCCTTTTTGCTATTTACTTGGATACTGAAGGAACAGGTGATAGAGAAAAATAGAAATTTCTCCTGTGAACCTAATGAACATTCTCAAGTGGGAGAATATATTAACATATTAGATATTTCAAAGATATTAGGAAAAAAAAAATCTTGGATTTCCCAGTATTGTGAAAACATTATGTGTGTATTTTCTTAGAGAAAGTAGGAAATTCAGTATGGTTTTCATTTTTAATGTATACTACCTTAAGTGTTAAAATTCTGTGAAATATTTATAAGCTCACAAGCCTTTTCACTTGGCCATTTACTGTTAAACTTCATTTAGTGCAGCTTCTCTGGTTTATTCATTTGCCTAAGCGGAGTACAACAATCCCGTGTTGAAAGACTTTTGATAACAACTTTGATTTAAATCATATTGTGGAGAGTGTCTGTGATGATCCTCTCTCCTTGTCTTGAAGCTTGTGGAGGGAGTGATCTCACTGCCTGTTCCCTTAGGTCCTTGAAACTGAACTGTAGTTCCTTTAAACTCGAGAACCCACAAATCTCCTGGGAGCAAGATGTTGGGGGAATCTGCAAATCTACCTTTGGTTGACATTTTTCAATACAGTATCACTGCTAGAGCATGAGCCTTACTGGCCTTTCCAGCCCACTTTGGGGTTTGCCATGCCTTGAAGAACTGTTCACACTCAGGTCTCTAGAGATGACTTCTGGAGGTGTCTCACCCAACAAAGATATTCTTTTTTGTTTTCTTCTTGTGCTGTGCAATTTGACTCTGCAATATCCTTGGTATTTAATTTCTATTGCCTTTTTTCCTCTCACTAATTATGTACTTTGACAACACTGAGCATTCTGGATCTAAGATAAAAGCCCTTTTTCCTTCTTTCTAGCTGCCCTACAAATGACTCAAAAGGTATTTGCACACTTAACAATCTTCCTGATTTAGAACATCAAACCTGCAGGAGATTTGCACTAAGATTGTATGTAGCTCAAATTGATTCAAATATGCATTTTATAATCATGGATTCACCCTTTTCCTGTTAACACAGACAGGCTTCATTCAAAATTTGAGGAGTTGTTCCAAGAACTATGTCAAAAATGTATTATTCTCAATATTGTATAAGCATGCTACTTAACTCAGTTCTTGTATAAGCATCCTACTTAACTCAGGTTAACTTTGCCTCTCATGGTTTTCCTGACCAATATTTGAGTTTGTTTCAGGCATCTTTAGAGAATTTAGGTAATTCCACAGAGGTTTAAGAATTTAATATACTGTGGACATGTATACATTTTGTGTAAGAGAGGAATTATTTGAATATAGGATGCTCCCATTTTAGTTAAAACTAGTCCATAGTTAATTACAAATTGAGAAAGCCTAAAATCCCATCAATTAGGAAACTGTAGGGAACCATACTGATTACAAAACCATATTCTGCCTGGTGATGAAAGTTAAAACTACTGTACTATCTAGCCATGAAAAGGGTGAGAAGGGATCTAATTTCTGTCTAATAGATAGTTATGAAGAAAATTAAGTCAGACTGTTCTCAGGGGTGCACAGGGAAAGGATGAAACAGGTTTCCAAAAGTACAATGTTGACAAGATACTAAGAATATTGTTTTTTACAATGTGTGTTATCAGTGAAGCAGAGGGGTTGTACAATCTCCTCCCCTGGCAGGGCTCCAAACTCAATTGGACACAGCCCTGGGCTCCTTGATCTGGCTCTGGAGGAGGGCCTGCTTTGAGAACAGTGTTGGACTAGATGGCTTTACTTGCAGCCTGTGTTATTCTGTAATTATACGTTTGCTTTACAAAGAATGTCCTAAGCATATTTAATTCAGAACAGAGTTATAGCACCACAAATATTCTAAAAAAAATCTTACTGAAAACTTTAACTTGGAAACTTTATTTTATTTTATTTTTGTTTCAGCAACCTGTGGGGTTTGCTTCTCAACATCTCCCTTGGGACTACTCTGTTAATTCAATTTTGTGTTTAATTTTATTTTGGTGAGCCACCATTCTAGCTGGGTATTTCCTCATTGTAAGTGTTCCAAATTGTAGTCCCCTGTAATCATTAGAACTGCTTTTCAATGATACATAAAGATAATAATAATTACTGAGCAGAACAATGTAATCAAGAATGAGCCTTGACAAGTTTAGATGTATTATTTCATGGCACATAGGGCAGAAGGCTCTTTATTCTTCTTGTGGCACATAAATTGTGCTCAAAGCTCTGCATAGCTGTTTGTCTCAATCTGTGGGCCCTGCTCAGAACTTCTCAGAATAGTTTCCACTGCACAGAAGTAAAACAGCTTTGACCTGGATTAACTGGAGTTTAGACTCCTAATGAGCCAGATGGATCAACACTCCTGTGTGGCAGAAATGATAGCTACAATGTTTTCCACAATAACCCAGCAGCTGCCTTGGTTTTCTCCTGATAAAGAACCAATGTTAATATTGGTCCATAATGGTTAAGCAGTGACTGCTGCGAGGCATTTCCTTTGTAAAAACCTTATCTTACATCATTAGAAATTTCCCAGGGAGGATTCCCAAAGATGTGGAGTACGGAATGAGGTTTCTCCCTGTGAATCTAACTGGGAACAACATCTGCCAGCTAGATCTAAACTGGATAAAGCATCTGAAGAAGAACACTGTCCTAACACTGATTTAGGGGGTATAGAAGGCTTTATTTTGTTCAAAATGTACAGAAAGCAGGTGAAGGTCAGAGAAACGGATCTTGGAAGTGCATCAGGCGTTGTAAAATTCAACACTGAAGATCCAACAGTTCAGTCTCCAAGTGTAGGGAAACTTCCTTTGTGGATATATCAATCTGCAGGCTCCCCTGTCTGGGCAGAAGGGAAGTGCAGCAGTCCCTGCCCAGCCAGAAGTGAAACAGGATCTCAGTGATGTTCCTTAGACAAAATGTCCAGGCTTTGAGTGCAGCCTACATTGGTGATATTCTCAGTGCAGCTCCTTTATCACCGCCCCTCCCACATCTCATTCAGCCTCAGAGCTTTCCCATGGACTGACAGTGCTTTCACAAAACCTGTAAGGATTGGGATGGCTACTGCTCACCAGCTGCACTAACAGCTCTGCTGTGAGCCTGCACTTGTGCCAGCTCCTGCCTTGCAAAAGGAGCAGGGAAGTGCCTATGGAATAGGCTTGTACTCATTTTGAATAGGTACAGAAACGTTAAAGAGCAATGAAATATGCTGGAAAGATTGTGTGTGTTGGGGAGGAAGAGTTATAGGCCAAAGGGATTGGGTTCTCCTTCTTAAATGCTAAAAGGGAACAAGCCCAATCTCTGTTCTCCAACACAGAACTTCCTGTGAATTCACTGACAAACTGTGAACGATACATAAAGACCATGTAACTTAATAGCTGGTCTTCCATATTCTCTTTTGACCTTTCAGCTATAAAAGACAATTCCTTAGAGTTTCCAAAAGTACAGTTCATTGCTCTTTGGTTTAGTGTTACAGAGCAAGTATAGCAAGTAACAGACCTTATTACAGTGACTTTTTTTTCTCTTTGCAAAACCATTATACACCTCTTTGACCTTTAAAAGAAAAAGTGCAAATATGGTTCAGCAAATGTTTCCAGCATTAATTTCTGTTTTTCAGAATTACAAATATGTGGGTCTTAATCCATATGGCCTGTATAAAGCCTGTTTTATTCCTTTTTGCTTTACTCTTGTTTTGATAGTTTTTCTCAGTTCCCCTTCATCCAATATCCTCTTCTCTTAGGCCTTTTCTCAGTTTTTTCTCTATTTGTGACCAAAGAGAGCAGAAAATACCTTTTTTTGATACCTTTTTTAAAAATTGTAGAATGTGGGGTTATTTGTCAAGAAAACCCAATTCTGTAAATCACAATAAGATAAGCATGTTAAATTGATAAGAGATTTTCAGTTTTATACTGCCCTGGGCAACCTAGTATCTTTTCCTTTCATTCACAAACTTAAAACCTGAAGGTTTTTTCTTAATCCTTTTTCCACTGTTAGATACTATTTGTTTAGAAAGAAACTTATTACTATGCAGCATGTGCATATAAAACTCAAAGCATTGCCAAATTAATAATGGCAGCAGAAAGAATCTTTCTTTTTTTTTTATTGTTAAGGAAATGAAATAATTTTCTTCTCAGGGTTGTGACCTTAGTAAAACATGATTTATCTATTTTCCTTCTTTTTTTGTCTTTTAAAAAAACCAAACCCATCAAATTTTTTGAAGATACTCAAATATCTTGTCCCAAAACCATGGGAATTGCTAACCAAAAATGTTGCATATTACTATACTCTCACCCACGTTTTTTTTTTTGCTGCTTGTGAGTGATGTTGTGTGTGGGGATACATGGATCAGTTTTAAAGGTGGGAGCAGGTTAAACATTGCTGTCATTATCTATTAGTTGTGAAGTTCCATTTTTTCTGAAGCCAAAAAGAGCAAGTGAGATGACACATAAGATCAACATCACAGATTGTTTTTTAGTGTTTTGTTCTACTCAGTTGTTAAATATTTGGACAAGAATAGTTGGAATTACAGTCACATCAGAAGTGGTTTATCATTTAACTCTTGCTCTGATACAAAGTCTTCTGCACTCTGTAAAATATCCTCTGCTGGCATGCATGAATATAACTCATTTGACTTTAATTGAGGATCTGGCTCAGGCTTTGATCTCTATTTAGAACTTGTCCAACTTTTCCCTTTATGGCCAACAATGTAGTACCAGATTTCTGCTAGCTGAATACATGCACTATATATATATATAAAGTAACTAATGACCTTTAAATAGCTACCAGTGGACAATTTTTAACTTGTTATAATAGTTTGACGCTATTTGGATGCCCTGTCCTCAGTGCAGTATGCAGCACATTAACATTCCAGAGCCCACAAGGACATTTACTATGAATTGTGGCAGTGTTTTCCTCTGTGTCAGCTTTCAAGCCTTTCACGTAGTAGCTGAGTCCTGGGCTGAGCAACTGCAGTGACAGTAATGAGTGCTGGCAAAGCATTTTTGTGGGCAGGAAACCACCAGATATCATATTTCAGCCCCCCCTGCACAGAAAAAATGCCCAAAGCACCTTGGCATCTATGGAGTTCCCTATGGATTTTCCTGTGGAGTTCATCTATTGTCAGCTGGTGAAATACACTGTGAATGGCAACAGCTGCCTTAAATTTTGCCACTTATACAGTCTACAGATAAATACGAAATAAAGGTTACAGACTAACATTTAAAAGAAAGGGAGGGGGAAGCCCACTTCTTGGTATAATAGTGTTGAAAGCAGCATTGTGCAGAACGGAAATTTTGTTCTACAAATACAAAGTGGGTAAACCATTGTGAGGAATGACAGGCTTGTTAAGTGGGTGTTAAAAAAAAAAAAAAGCAGTGTAGAAATCGAGTATGGTGGTGTATAGGTTTTGTGTGTACACATTTTGTGGAATGGCAGAGCAGTGAATATGTTGTTTCTTTCCAGTTTTAATTGTGTCTCTATTTTCTGCCTACATTAGAGCATAAATGGAACCATATTCTAGAATACAGCATAAAAGGAGGTATCTTGAATAAGGAATAAAGGAATAAATGGTTACTCCCCTCAAAATGTCCAATATCTAAGCAAAACTTTCCAGAGAGATAAAGGTGTTCTAAAACTCACTTGAATTTTTTGAGGAAATATATCAATATGAGGCTGTAATTCCGGAGTTTGATATTATTTAAAAACATTAAAAAAACAAGCCCCACCAAATCCCCCTCCTCCAAATCAACTAACTGCTAGTTGATTATTTTGTTAGTCTTTTAAGAAGACTTGTTAAGTAAGAGAAGGGTTTATTTTGTGAAAGGGATTAATTTTGTTTCATTTGTTGAAGTGTACATTTTAGGTTTGGATTTCAAATACTCCTCAGCTCTGAAAAGCAGAGTTGGCTTTCACCAGCCAAGTGACTGCATGTTGGGGAGCAATAGAAATATTTCACTTGAAATGATGGTGTAAGAATAACATTGGAACTTAAAATGGAAATAAATAGTTCATATATCAGCTTCTCTAGCAGGGTGAAGTGTTCAAGTTTTCAGGATTGATATTCCTGGCTGAGAAAAAGCTGTGGATACTTTTGAGCCTGTATGACATGGCCTGGATTGATCAAGAAGATGACCTTTTCCATGTGAGCTTTTGCAGGTATCAGGGCTAAATTACTCCTGATTCCTTCTGTCTAAAAGTTCTTTCTGTCTGGTTCTTGTACCTCAGAGATGCTTTTGACAGGCACTGTGATGCTCAGTAAATGTGACAGACTTGAGAAGATTTCAATATGTCCCTTTATACTCGAGGCCAGACACTTGGTGATGACTGAAGACCACGAAATCCCCTTTCCCTTGTCAGGGGCAGTCGCTGCCTGGGAGAGGGTGCTGGCTCTGTGACAAAGTGCCATCCTGTGCCATCTCTTTGTGTCATGTGCAGTACTGTGGCCACTGTATTTTTGTTGTTGAAACTTGTGATTGTTTACAGAAAATGTGAAATGGCTGTAAACTGTAGCAGGGTTTTTAAAAAAGAATCTCTAAATCAGGAAGTGACCTGTTGTATTTTCCCCTGTGTGCTGAGTGTGCAGTGTGCAGGTGAAGCTGCTCTCAGAGCTGCTTTGTGCACATGCCAGGCTCTTATCCACAGGGAAAGTGAGACTTGTGTGAGCTCCTCTGCCAGGGATGGTTCATGTCACTCTTCTGGCCCTGGGAGACACAGATCAGCAGTAGCTGAAACTGCAGCAGAGAAACCTGCTCACAGACATTATCTGAACAAATGCATGACTATTTGAGGGTTAGTTTGAGCTTCAACTTGTGCTTAAAACAGTGCTTCTCCAGAGAGCCCCAGGCAAAATTGAAGCTGATGACCAGGTCTGGTGAATTGTATCGAAACGTTATTGCTGTTTTGCGATGTGTAAAAATAGACACAAGGATCAGAGAGCCTGGTTCCCTGTAGCTGGAAGATTAGACCACTAACAGAGTAATTTAGTTCATAGAATCACAATATTCCACATGTCCCCTTTGTGTTGCCTTCATGTTAGCGTGACTTCTTCCTTGAAAGCTTTATGTGCAGCACTGAAAGAGAGCAAAGTTGAGTAATTTTTTTTGTATCCCTTTCTTGTCAAAAAGGGTGACTGGAGAAGTGACCTTTTAACAGTGCAGAATAGAAGAACTACATTTTGTATGAATTTTTTTGTTGTTGCTAATAAAGCAGCCCTGTCCTGTAGGAGACACAAAAAAGCAGATGCTATTGAGAGCATTGAAGCACAGCTGGAAATTCCACCAGAATAATATTTTTATGTACACCCCTAGGAATACATTGATTTGGGGTTAAGTACTAAAGGTAGATTGTTCCTCTTCAGATTATCGCTTAATAGGCGTGTTATGATGAGCTTGTGTATTTGACTTGGGGGTTTAATAAGTAAAGAACCACAGGTTTGTGGAAATGTTTCTAAAGTATGTTTTGGTGGAAACTATGCAGAAGTGATGTCAGGGAAAGTTTGACTGTTTCCATTTAGATCAGGAGCGTTTTTTTCACTTTTCATGTAAGAACACCGATAAACATTAAAATCCTACCTGGCTCCAAATCCAAATCTGATGCCTGTGGCTCATGGAATTAGGGAGGAACAGTGGACCAAGCTGAATTCATACAGTTTTCTCAAGGTTAATTTTCCAGTCTCCAAAAATTTAAGGAATCCCTCCTTTGGGGTTTTGTTTATTTGGTTTTTTCCTTGAAATAAACCTGCAAACCTTAATGGATCCTTTTATTGAATTGCTTACAGTAGAGGTCAAGGTGTAAATGTGATTGTACTTTAGTATTATCTCATATGTCTAGTTTAATGTACACAAAAGTGATGAAAAATCCATAAGACCATGTAATAATTGTATCATGTATAAAATTGTATGGAGCAATGACATTGCACCAGTGGCAACGTGACATTGAAACCTAGTAATTTGGTCTCTATTGCTATAATTTAAACTTAATATTTAGAGATGAGATCAATATCTTAGTGGTTAACTTTTTTTCATTAAAAAGCCTTAAAGCTTTTCTCAAAGCAGTGATTAGTTTGTTAGTAATACTGTAATTTACACTTCAATATTCATCTATTAGCTGTTTTAAGCAGTGTGTAAAAAGTAAACCATGTTATTTCTTCTGAAAATGTATTATGAACCTAATATTTGACCTTTAATAAGGGAAAAATAATTTTAAAAATCAAGGTGATCAATGTGATCTTGGAAAACTGAAATACTCACAAAGACAACAACAGGTTTATGCTGTTTTATACCACAACGACACAGACTCTTGAGATTCAGAAATCTAAAAATGAGTCTTTTATTTTGGGATGTGTCTCCCATATATACTATTTTACACAGACCAATTTGAATGGTGAAACAAAGGCAAACCTCTTCAATCACACTGGTGACACCAGAGGGACATCAAGAAGTCTCTCCTGTGAGAAGGAATGAATAACATAGGTACAGTTACAAAAACATTCCTTCTATTTACAGAACTTCCCTGAGAAAAGAATTTCAGAAAACCAAAACACCTTAGGCATGGAACCAGGGCTACAACAGTTCATAGTAAAGTCTTGATTTTCATTGTTCGCATCTTTTTTTTTCATGCCTACAAAATTAACTTTGACCAATTTGAATGTTTCTGTGTAGCATTTCTGTATAGCTTGGAAACTGGGTTGAAGGATGAATAAAAAAGCCTAACAAAAAATTAGCTTCATACAGTTTTATTAGGATTATTGTTGCTTTCTGTTTTGAAGTCAGTAAGGATTTAAGCCATAGTAAAGCTTCAATTTAAAAAAAAAAAAACTGCTTTAGACTAGAATACTAGGGAGGAAACTTAAATGAAACTGTAATCTTGAATTATGATTTAAAGCAAACTAGAGTTAGAATCTCTGCAACTTTCAGGGTGACAGTAGCTGACTTTCCTTTGAATTAAGTCTGTTTGAAGGTCTTTTGTTGACACCACTCTGAGGATTTCTGGTATCTGACATGTACCTAATAGATGATTTCTTTCTCTCCAAGAAATAATCTGCACCAGGGATAAAATCCTGAGTAAATAGAGCCCAAAAATGAACGGCAAAACGTTTTCCTGGTGTGGATTCTGTCCTATCTGCTCTTCACAACTGTCATGTACAGGTGTGTAGAACTTTGAAGTACAGGCTTCCAGATGTGAGCAAAAAATTAAAGCACCATTAGCTTGTCATAATAAAAGAGGTGTAGAAAAGCACAAAAAGGAAAGACCAACAATGAGCTTTAGTTTGACAAGTACAAAGTTGATGCATTTCAGGATACAAAGGTTGGATGTTCCCAGCCTTACAGATGCTCAGTGGGGGGAGAAAACCTTAAACAACTGATGGATTTTTAAAACTGTATCTAAAAAAGTACACACAAATAAAACCCCTGAATATATAATCAAAAGCTATAGAAGGGGTTTTTTTCCCTCAAAATTAATGCTCAGTGAAATTACAATGTATATGTGTGAGGTCTGGTTCGTGAGCAACCAGTTAAGCTTGGCTATAAAAATAAGAGACTTGGGTGAGCTAATAAGTCTTTTCATCTGTGTGGTTTGTCATTCACTTTTAGCTGTTGCTGATAAGGAGAGCTTGGCCTAATCGTGTTGCCTGTTAGACAAGTGTAAATCCACAACTTGAGGGTAAATGAGAACAGAACCTCTCTGCTCTCTTTATTCCTCACACTCATTTTCTCTGGCTTGTTTTAATTTATTTATTTTCACCACTTTTTTTTTCTTTCTGGTCATGCCCTTTACCTTTCTTTTGCTTTGGTTTGCAATATAATTTATAAATGGGCTGCTTTGTTACCAGCCTCCACATTACACAGATCCATGTTGCTCTACTTCCCCCTGAATTTTGAAATTTAAGCAAATACACAGGGAAGGCAGAATGATATCTTAATCTGTCAAGAACCACTCTGTCATCTTTGGAGATCACCTCTGTGTCCATGTACTTTCATTCTTCATAGTAATTTTTGTCAGTTGCTCCTGACTGACAGTGACCACATGGAAGAGGTGCCAGGACTTTATCACGACAGTCAGTTGAAGTCTCTCATGCTGTCTTGTAACTTTGACCTGTGAGAGTCAGAGGGACTGGGAAACAAAGATTGATCTCCTTGGGGCATCCTATGTTGTTGGGTTTTTTCACCTTTTAATATATATTTTTTAACTCTATTTTTTTTTTTTTTTTTTTTTTTTTTTTTTTTTTTTTTAAAATTTCTNTTTTTTCTCATAACATTCCTCATTTGCTCTTTTCAGGTTTTCCTTTCTGTCCTTAAGCTACCTGCTCTTCCATCTTTTCCTTTATGTGCACTGCTTTAGGAAAAAAAAACAGCTCCTTCTCTCACCAATCTCGTTTGCACTTTCTTTTCTTGTCCTTGGCTTTCCTTAGGCTATGGTTTTCTCTGCCTCCACAGCCACATCAGAGAAAGGTATTTTGGAAAGTCACATACTGTCCCTTCATGACCCCTATGCAGAACAGCAGCAAAAACTTCTGCTTTGTCCTTCTTTCTTCTATTTCTGCACACCTGTTTCTGAATCATCCCTGACATGCCCATGTGGGGACCAGGACACGGGCAGGTGCTTCTGTCCAAGAGCCTGACAGATCCTGGTGATCCCAGGTCAGTTCCCCCAGTAGTCCAGCATCAAAGGAAAGCTGGGAGCTCTGCCCTTGGTGAACTCAAGGTCCCAACTCTAGTGCTCCTTGAATAGAGTGAATAAATGTTTCACTGTAACTCAGAAACTTCATTTAATAGTTTAACTATTCTTTTAGCTTTTTGTAAATAGGGTAAGGAACAAAAATAAGGCCTTCAGTGCAAGTGCCTTGCACACTAAGATGTGCAAGGTGACAAGAGCTAGTACAGTAGTTCCTCAGTAGTTTGTAAAATACCCAAAGGTTCTACCTAAGCAATAAATTAAATTTATCTGTTAAATCAAAGTCTTTTTAAAAAATTAAATGCAAAGGACATTTTTAGTAGCTGTTTTATTATCACAGATATTTTTACAGTGTTCTGTGAATGATTTTTTCCTTTTTCTTCAATGTCACTGAAACTTCATTTGATTCAAACTAGATTTGGTAAAATTTAATTCCTTTTTAGATGGACATACTGTACACTGAGATCCAGCTTAAACTTTTTTCAAGCTAGATATTTTGTATTAGTACAGTTACATCAATTTTACCCAACTTTGCCTGCCAAAACAAAAAAATCTCTGCATTTCTACTTCAGTGAGGGGAAAAGGAATGGCATGTCTGAAGGGTGATCCTCATCACCTGGATCTTAAATCCCAAGGAAGAGAGAAATCCTCCTCTAAAGACACCTTTCCTCCTTGCCTGAATGTGCAGGGGGCTTAAACAAGTATTTTAGCATAGGGGTATAATTTTGAGCTGGCTGGTTTATCCCTAAGTGTCAGGTATGGCACATTCTGTGAGGTGTGAGGAGAGGGGCAAGGTCTGTGGTACACAGGAGCAGTGGAAAGACACCCAAAGGGCAGGGTGGCACCAGAGCCCTGGGTCAGACTCAGTAACCTCAGCTGTGCTGACTTTTCCTCATCTCTATGAGCATTCCTGTTGCACAATTTTAAGTGATTGCTAAGAACAATAGTTTACAAGATGGCGAAAATCATGTGGTTGATTTTTGCCTTTTCTAAAGGTTTTTCAATGCCTTTATCTTGTTTGGCTTCCATAATGTGCATAGAAAAAGAAAAGCCAACTTATTTTTATTATTAACCAGAGACTGTAGGTAGAGTATAGCTATATTTTTGTGAGAGGCAGTTAGTCTCCATTACATATAATTGACCAATTACCGTGTCAACACACAAAGTAAAAACATGACCCACACTGATATTTCCTATTGGTATGACACATATTTATTATATGTGCTAAATTAATTACTTATTTTCCATCAGGGCAGGAGACTAGGGAGGATGAAAGATTCCCTTTTAGCTCAGAAAATCATGTGTATATGTTTATTTATAAAGGTGAAATACAGCCACTTTAGTATATTTGCCTTATGTACTTAAATTTTTTAGGGATGGATTTTCTAACCTCAGACTATGTTTTTGCCACTTGTTTTACATCATCCAGAACCTTAAGCATTTGTTTTTTTCATTTTCCCATGAAAAATTTAGAGAAATGTCATCTCGACACATTTTTGCAGGCTGACATTCCACCTTACCTGAGAACCCAATGTTCCAGATGATTATTTTAATGGACAGTTTTAAACTGACACCACTTTAGGGTATTGTTTCTCTGCAATTAAACCATTTTTTCATATTTTATTTTTAAAAAATCAGTAGGTGAATAGAAACATGAATTCAGTAATAGGAATGATTTTGATTTTTTGACTGAAATTGCAAATGTGAGTTCTGACATCATTTGAGACAGTGCCTCAATAACTGCACTTGTTTGAACATTTCTACTATTTTGGTTGGATGATTTTATTAGAATAACACATAAGCAAACAAATATAAATAGAACCTTATGTTCATAAATTACAAGATGCCTTATTTCACAGACAGAGTACAATGTGTAAAAATAAAATGTAATTACTTAGCATTGCAATATATTGTAGATGATTTTTTCTTTTATTTATATATGAGAATGAACTTATCATCCAAGATCCCTCCTTTTATATTGACAATTCAAGTCCAGCTATTTGTTGTTTTCCTATGCATCCAAATATGTAAATTCAGGTTTTGCTCATGAGAATTACATATCTGGCCAATTGCAGTGGCAAAGATCATCTTGTTTTGAGGTTGGGTAGAATTTTCCCTTATCTGAGATGTTTGTTAGCTTCAGGCAATTCTATTGCATACCAAAGTTCTGACTGAACCCTGCATTGGATTAGAGTTGGTGCTCAATCTAGGGTGTACAAAAAATATCAATAATATTTCTAAAAATCATCAATATTAGTGGAAAGAGAATATTTCAACTTTATTCCTCCTTTAAGTGCTGTTCATAAATATTCTTATTTGAAGATAAAATTGGGTTTTTTTCCTGTGTGAGGAACAAGTGACATTTTTTGCACATGGCAAGAGGGACAAAGAAGTGTGTTTACTACGTTTGCTCATAAACTTTTTATTAAAAACAACATTTTTATGTAAAATGTTTTAGAAATCTTTAGGACATATAGACAATGGGACTCATTGTATCTAGGCCATAGTTAGAAACAAATGAGGAATTTGACTTTGTTTTCACCCTGTTAACTCCAAAATCCAGAGTGGAAAAACAAGTCCTCAGAGTCCTGCACTCAACTCTGGCATCTGGGAGTGTAGCCAGCATCCTTGACTGCCTCAGTTTCCTTCTTCACATGGCAGTGTAGGTAGCAGCATTCAGACACGTTCTCCAGGAACTTCACCAGTACTCTGGGGTTTTTTTTGAAGAGATCCTCCCAGAAATGCCCCTTGTTCCATTATGGTGAGTGGACCATAAACAGCAGGTTCTGTGATGACCTGAGGCAATGGACCAGCACATGCTGCTTTCCACCACTATCCCAAGCCTCTCACCAACTTTACCTGAAACAGGTCACCTGGGTTTAACAAAGTCTTGAAAACTTTCTGAAAGAGTTTGTTATCTCTGTGTTTATGTCTTATTTTCTTACAAACATCCCTGATGCTGAGTGGCTGTGGTACTCAGGTGGCCTCCCCTAATAGGAGCATATGCATTTTGCAGGTGTTCCTCTTTCATTAAAGAAAGTACACCTGGCACAGTATGACCTTGTTATGCTTTTAATCTAAACTATTACTTTTCTTGCACTGAGGTTTATATGTAGTAAAAATCTCCATTTTCCCAGTTTGTGTAACTAGCCTTCTGTTTCCTACTGGCACTAACCAGGGTGCTTTTCTGACAGTGAGCAGCACAGGAAGGGTAGCATGAGGATGGAGCCAGAGCTTTCCTTGTCCTCACAGGTGCCATGCTGGAGTCAGGCTTGGCAGAAATCAGATACCAGAGCAGGGGGCTCACATGGCCTCTGTATCTGGTTGCTGTCATCAGCCTGGTATTTCTTCTAAAGACCATTTTACCCAGAGGAGACATTGGCTTCCTTTCAGATGATACTGCAGAATATTTAGTAACTCTGTTTGCGTGAAGCTGATCTCGCACATGTCTTTTCAAATCTGGCTCAGGCTGCCTGTGACCACAGTTGCCTAGATCAGAGAAAGGATGGCAGCACTGAAGCTGTGAAGTACCAACAAAACCTAGCAAAAGTAGCCCTCCTTGAAGTCAGTTTCAAACTTCAGGAAGTTAGCAGTGAACTAGTCACTAAATTGCACAATGTTCATTATTTTTTTAATTTAAAGAAACAGCTGGACAAGCCCTACTTTAAGTTCGAATTTCTTATTTTATTAATCTGATACCAATGCCAACTTTTAACCATTTATCAAAATGAATCATTTGCCTAATTCCAAATTGGAAAAGAGAGGAAATACATGTACCAGAAGAATTTTTTTTTTACTTTAAAAAGTTTCCTGAAGTGCCTATTACTTATAGTCACCTCCTGTAGTTTAATCTCAGTTTCCACATTAACAAGGAATGTACAAGTCTAAAGAACTTTATTAGGAAAATGTTTTAGAAATACTTAGTAAATAATTTAAAAATATTTTTAAAACAAAGCAGAACTCTCTACAGTGTGTAAATGTCATGCTAAACTCATGTTTTATTGATACATTGGGAAGCATCATTTTCTGTTGCTAGACTGTGAAATACTTAGGTGTTAGTAATTTAAATAGTATGATATAATAATCTCCATTATAAGTATTTCCTTTAAGTAGTAGGTTATTTGAGCAAGATATTATTTTGATTATTCCATCACTCTTTGGATTATTTTGAATTTTAAAATGCAATTTAGGTAGCAGGAGGTCATAATAAGGACAAAGAAACCTTTAAGCATTGTGTTCATCTGACCTAGCATTGCCTTCTGCTCCCTGCAGTAATAATGGCAAACAGATATTCTTTTTATTCTAAATAAAGCAAACCACGTCACTTAATAAATTTTTCATGCACAGACATTTAGGTCAAATGGGAACTCCCTCTTGAGAGAGAATTAGAGGAGAAGAATTGAACTTTCATGGAGTATATTTTTTAATAAAGAAGAGCAGGATGAAAATCACTTGCTTTTTTATTACTTTTTGGATGATGATTGGCTAGTATTTTTCTTTTTGCTTTTGTACTTTCAGACCATTACTTAATTTGCCATAATTATTGTGTATAACATTATTTTCTGTACACTTTGGGAACCAGAACACAAATTAAGGTAAATTGAAAGTGATTTTTTGGTAATCATCTCTTCTGTTGATGGCTTTTATATAATGGACACAGAGCCTGAATGTGATAACTATCCTTGCTTGCTGTGTATGGGTTTTGTGCACAAAACCCTGTGCAGGATGAAGATGCCTGTGCAGGATCCAGTGTGGCATCTCCCACGTCTTGGTTACAATTCCATATGCGGGTGATGATGCACAATAACCTCATATGCACGTGTTCTGGGAACTGCAGAGTGTCTGTGCCATTTACACTCCTGTGCTCTGTTTGGAAACCTGACTCTGGAGTTACAGCTAATGAGCAGCAATGGGTGCATTTGTGGGAATGAATAAAAGGATCAGAGAGGAATTTACAGCACCCAGTTTCAAACATTATTTGAATGCCTGGATTGCGATGCTGGCTCCATGTGCAGTTAATGGAGGGACTTTTCATCCCAAACTGGTACCTAAAAGTTGCAATAGGTTTATGAGATGGGTGGCACAGTAGGATATAATCTTTGTAGTGCCAGCTGTGCAGGCCAGGGATCCAGCTGCCTTGTGTGCATGGTCCCTACAAGGTCAGATCTCTTGGCTCTTCCCTCCTGGAGGGATGCATGTCTTGCAGGGAAGAGAGAGGTAAAACGCTCTTGGATCCTACTTGCAGATAGAGTTGAGATCTACTTGAGATGCTCAAAAGGACTTCAGGCTTGGCAAGTGCTTCTTAATCCCCATGGCTGAGATATAGTTTCAATTATAGCCATTATACTCTATTAAGTGGGAAGCTGAGTTAGCTTCTAATCTATGTGACCAGGCTGACAACAGGATTATTCTCAGAAAAGTCATATGTGGCTATCATAAACTGGAACTGAATAAAAATATAATACAGCATGGTGTGCTATATTCTTGACAATTATTTTTGATACTAAATTTTCTAAGCAGTCTGTATAAAAAGGTCTTGTCACTCAATTTCTGTGTATCTTCAGGGAAGGAGATCCTTGTACCAGTGTTTGACTACCTTCACACTGAAAAGATAATCTGGAATTCCAACATATGCCTACTGGCTCTTAATTTCAGATTTTTTGGTATGCAACTACTTTTTCATTTCTTCTTTTGGCCAAGTAAAACTTTTGATCTATGATATACATAGTAATTTTCAAACAGAGCAGTTGCTAGGACTGAAGGGGAAGTGGACCAACAAAGTCAATTTTTTTATTTATATAAATAATATTTATATTTATATTGTATTCATAAATTTGATTTAGCAACCAATCTCCTAACAGCCCATAATCTTCATACTGTTGTCTTTCAGGAAATTTTAACAGTAAATTTTGTATAGTGGCATTATTTTAAATGACAGACATGCAAGTTTAATTTCCACAACCCAATGACATTGTGTCTGTGGCTTTATGGGGAGCTAAGGCAGCATGACCCTGCTCATCCATCCCTGTTTTGCCATTCCCATGGAAAAGGTTTGTCAGGGTGGGACAGACCCCAGCCAGCTTGGGGCCAGAGCTGGCTGAGGTCACAGAGTTTCTGCTCAACTGAGTCCCCCAGCTGAGGCCAAATCACACAGGCAACCACAGAGCACAGTGGAAAAGTGGTTTTGGCAGATGCAGAAATGCCTGCACAGTCTCCTCTTGATGGGGGTGGTGATAGGAAAGAAGGTGTGCCAGCATGTGCAGGTATCCCAGGAGCAGGCTTGCTGGGCACACAGCAGAGACAAAACCTCATGTCTCTGTGTTGTGTCATCTCCATTGGCTTGGTGCAAGAAATAGGATTTTGGTTACCACATGGTGCTGTCTGATCAGACTTAATTGATAAATGGGGCAATGAAAATAACTACTTTTTAATAAACCTGAGCACTCATCACCAGTTATAAAGATGTCTTTAGCTGTAAATCTGAGAAGACTGGACTGGTTCAGAGCAGATTTTATAGACATCTGTTCTTTCAAGGTTAATTAAGTAAAAAAGGTCAAAAGGCCAGTGGACATAATGTTGTTAGTTGAATATTACTAATTGTCTTAGGTTGCAAAAGACACTAATAATGAACTAAATATAATAATAGCAAAGAGTTTGGGATTTTTAGTTTGTATATATATGTCTGGCTGTTTATTAGCTATAGATATGTGTGTGTGTGTACATAAAGAATGTATATCTGTAATGTATCTAATCACATTGGCCATATAAATCCATGAGTGAACAATTTACTTGAATTAGTGCTTTTTTTCCTGCTCTTATGTGCCTTTTTACAAAAGATTTGGATTGTTTGTATCTTCATGTCTCCAGAGGCATCAAGTTTTGTGTGGAATCTAAAGCATGTCCATTTGTTTCAACTAGTTAGGCTGCAAAATACCTCATGCAGTGCTTGAAATTATACAGAAAAGTTTTAGACAAGAAACAAGCATTTATGTGTACAAAAATAGCTTCCTCCCAACCCCCCAGAATGTTGTATTGGAAATTCACAGTAATAATTACACATTCTCTCCAATCTTCAGACCTAATTTACAGACAGAATCTGCTTTCTACCAAAGTGTTAGTTTTGGCCAAAACAAAAAAATGGCATATGATGTACTAATGCTAGAATATTTCCAAACATAAAAATGTCTTCAAAGAGATGAAAATGAGTCCTGTTACCTGTGAAGTTTAGCTTCTTCTCTGGCTTATGTCCCCAGGAGATGGTAAAACCAGGAGTTGTTTTACTAAGGCACGTGGGAGGGAAGGGGAAATCATTCAGGATGGATACCCTGAGAGAGGCTGAACACTGGGCAGGTTCAAGATTTCACACTTGACACTGTTGTCTGACTGTTGCCTCAGGATTGCAAATTTGGGGGACAACCTGCAAGGCACAGATGTATTTTGAGCTTTACACCTGGCTGTCAGGTGTATTCTGGAACATATTACGGCATGTTAGTATTTCTCATTAAAAGTGATCTTGGAATCTCTCTAAGCTTCAATTGCGTTATTTTCATTAGGAACCAAATTTATCCTTAAACCCTGATGATGAGGAACAGCAGCTGAGCAATGTAGCAAGATGATTATTTTCCTGATAAAAGAGTTACTACCACATTTCGAGCAATGTCACTGAAGGTACATATCAGGAAAGGGAAAGGGGGAGCAAATGTAGAGAGACACAAAATTGAAGAAGCAAGGGTGGTTATGATTTAGGTTGTTTATTTTATTTCTAACCAGGCAAACACTTTAGGGTCAATTCTAACACATGCTGGAGCTAGGGAGAATTTTCTGTTCTGTGAATGTTTAAGGCATTTTTTTAGCTAGTCCACTTCTCTGGGCTTTTCTTCCTTTTGATGTTAAAACAGGAACACATATTTTGGAAGCCAGTTCACAGTGTGTCTTGGTGGGATGCAGATGAGCCTATGCTTCTCTCCAGCAGATTTACACTGTGCTCATGTCACTGCACTTGACAGGAGCACACCTGGATACCTCGTTTTCCTGGGATCATCTGTCTCCTGTGTGCTTCAGAAGCCATGAATTATTCATGTCCTCTTAGAATATGCCTCTGGATTTCCTGTGCTAGACCCTCAATATTATGGCTTTTAAAGTTTGAAATGTAATTTTAGGGATTTTGTCATGTCACGTCTACAAATATTTTTCTGTGGTATGGTTTAACCCTTTACATGTGTGAACTGATTTTTTTTTCCCCAGGAATCTCTTCTTTGTTACTATAATTTTCATTGAATTTATTTGGAGGATGTTGATAACAGTGGGATCATTTAGAATTTAGTCTACATAAAAACATCTGCTTATCATTTGTGTAACATCTGTGCTGTATGAGTGTGATGGGGTTTTATGACGACTTTTGAAGAATTCTTATTTTTTATTTGTGCTTTGCTATTTTTTCTCCACTGCTCATACGTTTCCCAGTAACACCCTTTTTAGATTTTCTGTGTGATAAGATCTGTAATATTACAAAATCTCTCTGAAAGATAGCCCTTAATCCTCATGTCCCTTTATTCCAAAGCTATATGTATTACTGTAACTCAGCAGTAAGTATAATTCAGCTGGCCTAATGTCCAGCTACTGCTCTCAGCCTCAAATCCCCCTGCCTCACATGACACTAAGCTGTCACTTTAATCCCTGTTGTAATGAAGCCCACACATACAGGGTGAATTGCCTGATATTGTAAAAGTGGTTTGAAATATTCCAGCAGAACAGTTTTCTGCTGAGAATGGCTTGGGTTCCTTGAAAGTTTCAGAAAATTTTCAGTCTTTAATGGAGGACTTCCCTGCAACAATTTCTGTTATGAAGGAGTTTCTCTGGAGTACTTTGCTGGATATTGTATTAGACTGGAGACCTGTCTATCCAAGCAATGGAAAAAGGCTTAATTTCATCTGGCCACACAAACTCAGGGGAACAGGGGAAAACAAAACTTCTGTATCCTGAGAAAAATTCCTTTGAGACAAGAATAGAGTCACTGGCTGTCTGTGCTGAAAGAATGCATGTATCAGACATATCATGTTCTCAGCCCCTTGACTGAGTTGTGGGGACATGATCAGAATGTACATTTAATGAAGTGTGAGTAATGGAGGTAATTTTTATAATTTAGCAGTGGAAATTCTCTCTGGTTTAGGCCGACTTTCATCCTATTTATTTCTATCTTTCACTTTTCATCCAATTTTGTACGCTTTCAGGTGCTGCTGCCTTCAGGACATACTGACTCAATACTACAAATTAGGTGTTTAACAAGAGAACCTAATTTACGGTGTAGAGCAGCATTTAAGGAGAATTCCCAAATTAAATTTCATTATCATTCTGCACAGAGACCTGACAAAGTATTCCTACCTCTGGGAATGGAAAGCAGCAGAGTGCGTGCACACAGAGAATGCTGGGAGAAGCCTTCCCTGCCTTTAGAGCACAAGGATTTGTAGAGTCTGCTTTTCCCATCACACTAGAATGGCAAGACTCTTAAAAGAAATAATAGTGCAACAGGTTGAGAACAGTGGGAACTGAGTTTTTGCTTTTTCATCTCTCTGTCTCTCCCCCACACAGCTAAGGTGTGGGATTTATTGCTGTGGAAGGCTTCAGAAGACAAATTATGCATGGAATCAAAAAGTAACTGAGAGGAGTCACATAGACAACAAAAAGGTTTTTGGTACACAGTGCCAAGGGCACAGGGAGTCCTTTCACTGCCAGCATTTGGATGGAAGAGGGAGGTTGTTTAAGCACACTCTGCTCTTAAATCCTTTTGGTAATCTTTGCTGCTATCCAGCATATGAGGTGGAATGGACTTTGTCTAACTGTAGATGCCTATAATACACATCCATATCTCCAAGGTAAATGCATCAGGCTTCCATTTATTGGAGAGAAATAAGCCTTTCAAAGACACTTCCAGGAAATGACTCATTTTATATCTGGCCATTCACATAAGAGATGGACTCGATGATCCCTGTGGGTCCTTTCCAACTCAGAATGTGCTGCAGTCCTGTGATATTCTGTGATGCTAGGCTGGAATTATGAAGGCTTGTTTGTGAAGGCTACTCAGATGACTACGTCAAACATAGTTACAAAGTGTGATTGTTCCTCAGCTAGCTGTGCTTGTTCCTCTCCACTGGCTAAAAATGGAGCCTTGAGTGAAAGTCAGAAATGGATGCTGTCCTGCATTTAGTCACATCACTCCCAGGGTTTGTGTTGCTCTGTATCTGAAAGAGTTTGGATTGTGACTTATTTCCAACTAGGCCTTGTTTCCCATTATTAAAAAAGAAATCAAATAGAGAAAACATCAAAACACAACAAAGTTTTTGGTCTAAAGAGAGTGAGGAACAGGATTTAATATAGGGGAAAAAAAGAACCTGCTTATCATTTGCTCTCGTTAGTGAGAGATGACATTTAAGTTTAAAAGGAAGAGAAATTAAGTATACCAATCCCAGTATCCAAAGTCTGCATCATGCAAATTCATTTCTTATAGGTGTGGCTACCTAAATCCCACCAGGTGAAAGCAGATTGTGAGAGACTCTCTAGATCCACAACATAAAAAGCCATTTGTATGATATATGATTTTATGCTTATTTCAACTGTCAAAATTCAGCATGCAAAAGGAAAAGGCTCAAGGACATACAGAATATGCGTGATACTCCCTGGAGGATTTTGTGTTCATAAACCAATGAATAGTTTGCATTCAAACTCAAAAATGTATACAATCCAGGCTTTTTTTTTGTCTCTTACATGTGATTCATTTAAGCATTGAAGAGAATCTACTGAACATAAACAGTTCTTCCAGTAGAAACTCTTAGATACAGCACAATTCACTGCATCCAAAACAGGTGGAAGATCTTTAAAACATTGTTTGTGAGGGAAAGGACTGTAGCAAATAGGAATGATTGAGAGCATTCTTCTCCAGCTATGTTAGGAAGTCTAACATTCAACATAGAACATCAAATTAGTTAAGCAAGAAAGCTGGGATGGTAAAAGCAAACATTGTTAGCAGTTTATGGAGCAGTGGAGACAAACCTCATGAACTTCACTGTTAGTGTCACCAGATTGCAGTGAGGTAGGGAAAAAAGTATTTAAGAACTTCATAAAATGTGTTGACAAAATTTAAGCAATAAAGGAGGGATTCTGTCTTAGTTTTAACATAGTAATACTTGAGAAAAAGAGAGGGAAAAATCAAAGTATTTATAGAACCAAAGAACATATATGGAAACAGTAAAAATATTTTCAATTTATACTTAAATTAAAAATACCTTGCAGAATAGCAATTTAAGGCACTTATTCTCAATAGGATTTGATTTAGATGGCAGAGCAACGTTAGAACTCATAGAAATCTTTATCCAGAAGGTGACTATCAACCTCAGGCAAGTTTCTTTATTCAGATCTCATGTCAATCCTCCCTAATGTGATCTTAGACCAGCAAAAAAGTACCTTACTAATCTCACAAAACTGCTAACTCCTTGAATTTCTGGCATAAATGTTGACCAAGCATAAACAATTTTAAGGCAGTATCATTAATTTTTATTTTCCTTAAACCAAATTCCAAAGTTAGCTGAAACTAGCAGTTAATGTTTATGTATTTCTGCCAAATGAAAAAA
>WEIU01005276.1:39248-63022 GCA_013389925.1 Aegithalos caudatus | reverse complement strand
AAAAAAAAAAAAAAAAAAAGACACTATAGCAACATTAGCCCAAGGAAAGTGCTTTGTGGGAAAAAAAATAAAAACAAAAACCAACACCAAAATTTGTGGAGGTGCAACTGTTTCAACAAGGCTTGAGAGATAGGACCGATTCCAAGTTCCAAGGGGATTCCATCTCTAGCCACAAGGAGAAAGCAAACTATGTTTGATCTAACCAAACTTTTTCATTTTGATATTTCTATGTATTTTTTTGCAAAAATCAGTTAGGAAGAGAATTGTTTAATTCCAAGGAAAATGTAAATGCTACCCGTCTGTTCTCTTCAGCACTAAGCAGTCATGGTATACAGAGAGTAAGAAGAGGTTTCCCCCGTCTTGTTCTTTAAGGCAAGTTATTGAAAGTCAGTTAATGCTCAGAGTCTGCCAAAGGTACTTACAAACCTGTGTAATATACGCCTCAGTTTGGTAAAGAAAGTGAACTGTGCTTTTTTTTTTTTTATTATTTTTTATTTTTGTCATTTTCTTCCCTGGTCAATACTTGATAGCTCATGGGAAAAGAGAAGCTCTTAGATGCTAATATTCTTTAATGCCTGGTGTATTTATTTCTGTAAGAGCTGTCTTGAAATGGGTGGGATTTTTGACAGCTACAGTACACTAAGCATTGATCTACTTAAAAGGGCATCATTTGGTATTCTCGGAGATCTTTGAGGAAATTTGTTTCTAGTTAAGATGACATTCTCCCTTCCACTTGCCATTCGATATAAGTGTAGCACAAAGCATTGTGTACAGAGTACAAGTACAGAGCTGAGCCTTTGTTTTATGGAGAATGATAACCTGCAGTTCATGTACAAGTTGGAAGCCAAGGGATATACTGAAATGGGTAAAAGGGACCAAAAAAATCCTATTTCTTTAATGAGGAGAAGCTGTGCAATTCATTAGTTTGCCTGGGTGCTCTGATGCTGTTTTATAATTTAGGTAAGAGGACAAGTGGGTCATTGCATGTGAGTGCAGTAATGATCAATTCCTGTCCCCACTGAATTAGAACATTCCCCCATCCCCCTGAAGTCACCAATATCTGCACTGCCTGTGCCAGCACAGCACAGGTATGAAATAGAGACATGTGGTCTGGTTCACAGCTGGCAGGGCCAGGGAGTCACCCCCTGCTCCCAGGTCACTCCCCCTCTTCCCAGCACCTGCCTGCTGAGTGGGCAGCCATGGGCAGCCAAATGCCATCCCTCCCCAGCAAGGGATAAAAAAAAGCTGCTCAAGAGTGGAATGGAGAAGCAGAGAACAAAAGGAAGAGAAAGATCTCTATTTTATTAATTTTCAGTGCAGTTTTCAAGCAGAAAGTTCAACCCAAGGACCTGGTTGGAGCAGTCTGTCAGCATTGCAGCAGTTGTGATTGGAAACTTTCTTCACACCTTTTGACCTACTTACTAGTGAAGATTTATGTGTCCATTCACAGCTACAATCTCATCTTGCTTTTAAAAAATAAAATGCAAGATTGCCCTCTTTACTTTTAGACATTCTTGTTATTGTCGATCAATGAAAAAGCTACAAAAAAAAGTTCTGAAATATTTGTGTATGATTAACAATTTATCAAGTTGTCGTATAGCTACCCCTGTTTGTTTTCTGCTTGCTTAGGGGTTTGCAGAACTGCCCGTAGGGCTGGAGAGAGAAGTATTAACAGTTCCTGCCTTCAAAAAAACTCTACCAAACAAACAAAAAAAACCCCAGCTGTAGGCATGTCTTAAATCCCAAGAGTACAATTATGTGCACATATATTCTAGTTTAAACTCAAAATGGCTATGAAACTGAAGCTCCTTCTGTTAGTTGTTTATTTTGCTGTATCTTAATTGTACTGTATGTGCAGAAGTTATCTCAGCAGTCACATTTGGTGAGACATTACCACATTTCATAGAGGATTAATAAAGATGCATCCAAGAGTAGATACATTTGACAATTACAATATTATCAGAAGAACTGCATAAAAAAAGAATGTCTTGTAACAGTTTTAGGCTTATGATGTTGGGCTCTCTGTCTGTTTTCAAATATGCTTACTCCAGTTGATAACTCCAAAATGCTACTTCTCAAACTCGATTTCTGTCAAAAAAAGTGAGACTTTGTTAATTAGAGTAAAATTCAACTTGAATATTAAATAGACCTATATCAATCTTAGGCTATTTAGCAATTATATAACAACTATTCTGTTAATTCATTGAATATGCAGAGGAGTAAAGACAAGAAGCAAGGTCAAGTGAAAACTGCAATGGAGCTGATTCCTCAGGGTTCAAAGGGACCATTAAGATTAGACTGACTTCTCTCTAACCCTTCCTGTAGCTCTGGTACTGCACACATAGTTTTCACTTGCAACTTTTCTTCCAGGAATCAGGAATTGGATCATGACTTTTCTTTCAGAAATCAGATCATGACTTAAAGATCTGGAGAGAACACCAGAAACAGAAGTATTTATTTGGAATTATTCTCACTTAAAAATTTATAGTTGTTATTCTGAACAAGTCCAGCTTCCTCTTGCTATCATTATATACTTTCTTTTGCTGTATTGTTGGCTGCTCATTATTACTGATTTCTTTCAACATGGATTATTTCAGACAGGAATTTCTTGTTAACCTGGATAAAACAGTAAGCAATCAAAAATTGTCAAAAGACACGTGTCCAACTTTGTCTTTTGCTATTGAGGAGGTCCAGCTAAAACAGAGGGGTCACAGCATAGGTTCAAAGTCTCAATGATTGTGAAAATTACAGAATTCATTACAATTCATGTATAATTCCATAGTTTTAATGTATTTTTAAAGATAAGTAGTAGTCAACAAATTGGAAGTAAACCTTGAAAAGGTCTTCAAAATTACCTAGTTCAGTCCTCAAACTAGGACCACCACCACATTTACCATCAAATCACGTCCATAAGTGCCATATCTACACATTTTTTGAACAGTTCCATGGATGGTGACTCTGCCCCTCCCCCGAACAGTCAAATCCAATGCTTTACAAACCTTTCTGTGAATATTTTCCTAACATTAAATCTAAATCCTCCCTGGCACAGGTTGATACTGTTTCCTCTTACCCTGTCACTTGTTGCTTGAGAGAAAAGACCAATCCTCATCTCACTACAACCCTCTGAGCCTCCTTTCCTTCAGGCTAAAAAACCTTAGCTGCTCCTCATCAGAGGTGTCCTTCAGACCTTTAACCAGCTCCGTTTCCATTCTCTGGACAGACTCCAGTGCCTCAATGTCTTTCTTGTAGTGAGAGGCCCAAAACTGGGCCCAGTATTGAAGTTGCAGCCTCTGCAGTATAAAAAATAACTGCTCTCATCCTTTGGATAGGAAAAAAAACAACCCTCAAAACCACAAACTATAACAAAAGCAAGACAAAAAAAAAAACAAAAAAAAAAAACAAAAAAAAAAAAAAAAAAAAAAAAAAAAAAAAAAAAAAAAAAAAAAAAAAAAAAAAAAACAAAAAAAAAAAAACAAAACCAAAACCAAAAAAACCAAAAAAACACCCTTTATAATACAGATGAACTTCTGGTTGTGTTATTTCATGAATTCTTGTGAGCGTGGATTCAGGTCCAGTATCTGCATTCGTTTGTGTGTAATTGCAACTGAAGTGATGAAGGTTTCATGTATTTTTCAATCCATGTCTTAGATGTTATGTCAGTTTGTGTTATCACTCTGAACATTTGCTACTTTCTTTCTGCATGCAGACTCAGGAATGTTTAATTAATTGGGATCAAAACAACAGATTTCTGAGAAGCATTATAGAGCAAATTATTGTGTAATTCCTGTGACATTTTGAAGGTTGGGAGTAAGGGAGGGGAGCAGTAAGTAGGGACAGTATTGAATACCATAACTCATTCTGTTTGGAAACCTCATATTTATTGGTCTGTCAAGCAATTACCAGCGAGTCCAAGAGGGCAATTCAATTTACACTGATCTTAATGGTCAGTTTAATTAAATTAGGCCTTATCAGCGAGATGTATGTTAAGAAGGTTTTGGTTTACTGCAGGCTAGAATTATTGCTGCAAATTTGACCATATAAGGTTTCAAAAGATGAGCAATCTGGGGTTTCATACCTGAGAAAGATAACATGGAATAAAATGGTCAAGAAAAACTGTGATTCAATACCAAACGAGTGTTCCAGAATATGTCAGTAATGTGCTGCTGGAGATGTCCTACTCACCACTTTTTGTGTGTCTGTAGTTTTGCTTTTGGAGATATTTTCGGGTTTATTTTGGTTTTCTTTTTTATGTTTTGGTTATGGTTTCATTTTTCTTTTTTGCACTCCTGGCACAGTTTTGGGACCAGTCATGGCACTACTCAAAGTATATATTCAGAATACATACTAAAGCAAACACACATTTCCTGGATGCAAATATTATTTTCTGTTACAATAGTATCTTTTTTCCTTCTTTAGTAAGTGAGTTTGACCAAATAAACCTTACTAAAAACTGAACATAAATGTTAGCTCTAATTCTCTTGTAGGCAGCATCATTTTTATTAGGGTAAAAGCACACCATGCAATGTGAATATAAAATAAACAGGACTTTCAGGCAGATGAATACAATCAGAAGACTAGGAGAAGAAACAAAGACCAAAAATGAGGAAGAAAATTTAGGGCTCTATACTTCACAAGGCATACAGAAAAAAAAAAAAAAAAAAAAAAAAAAAAAAAAAAAAAAAAAAGTTATATGCTGAATTTTAGGGGGAAAATAATGTGCTTTTCTTGATTCAGTTGTACTGGATTTACAGCTTGCTTCTCTTTCCTGAGAGATAGGGGGAGTTCTGGAAAAACCAACCCAGCCATCACAGCTTCCCAATGATGTGTGCAGCACAAGCCCTTCTTTGTGAGGGGACTAGCTTAGCATCTACCTTGGAAAAGCCATGAAATCAAATCCTGACATAGTCTGAGAGCACTCAAAACCCCTTTTCCTGATTGCTGGTACCAGACACTGGACAGAGGAAGGCAGTGGAGGTGCAGCATGTGAAGGATGGAGCAGATTCCATGAGGCGTGCTGGGGCTGTGTTGGCTTCACTTGGAAGCTGTCCCAGATGCTTCCCTACAGTGCTGAAAGGGAAAAATAAATGTAACTGGATCAAAAGTTAAAGAAGGCAATGAGGTGCAGGAGGAGAGTGACAATAGGGACTGCCCTGTGGAAGTCTAGGGATCTCTGCCAGACGTGGCAACAGAAAAGCCTCACAAGAGAAACCAGGGACTGGAATACTTTGCATAATTCTTAATATATAGCTTGCCTAATTAATGATGTTATCCAAACTCTGCACAAACATCATTTTTCCAGAAAATCCTGATTACAAATCTCAGTGAAACCGCAGTTTATAAAATTATCAGAAATCATTACATCCAGCAAAGAGCATTTGGATCTCAAGAATTTTTGACAGTTTTCGGTAGATAAGGTTAACTTCTTTGGTAGTTCAGTACCCTGGGAAGTCTGATTGGTCTTTGAGAGAGGTTTGCATAAAGATAAGGATTTAAAAATGTTTCTTTTACTTTATCACAATGCCAGCTGAAAATTGGACAAGCTTCAGTACGTTATGCTATATCTGATAATATCTTCAGTGCCTATGTGTGCAGTTTAAATTCTGTATGTATAGTCTTCCAGGGCAGAAACTGCTTCTTATCTCCATTCAAGCAAGTAGTCATCATATTGCTACAGTAACAGCAATCCTTGAATAATTCTGAGAAACTGAGTCAGAATGCATATAATTATAACGGTGAAGTAATTTGGGAAGGAATTAGCATCTAACA
This sequence comes from Aegithalos caudatus, assembly GCA_013389925.1. Lineage (NCBI taxonomy): Eukaryota > Metazoa > Chordata > Aves > Passeriformes > Aegithalidae > Aegithalos > Aegithalos caudatus. The sequence continues at coordinate 57,256 of WEIU01005276.1, read as the reverse complement.
CATCTTTATTGCACCTTAAATTTTAGTTGTATTACTTGGGGAAACTGCCCCGATTCCACAGATTTATTTCTTGTGTATCTATACATTACTTTTCAGACAGATTACAGTGGGCAGTGCAATAATGGCTCACTGACACATAACACCTGTCATCATGCAACTCAGGATGGATAAAAACCTTTCCAACAGATAAGTGATTTTTTATGCTTTATTAAAACTGTGTGGCAAAACTTACACCTTTGATTTCCTTACCTAATGAGGCAGTCCTTTACTATCTCAAACAAGACATTAGACTGAATAGACACATTTGGGTTAATCTTACAGAGAATATCATCAGGTAGACCAAGCTGTGAATGTATAAAGGAATAAAAATAGAAAAATTGCAGCCACTTGATGTAAGGAGATATATTTTTGCTTCATTTGAGATGTTTTCAGGCCTGCAAGTATGATACAGCCATAATGATATTTTTATCCTCTCATACCTTCCTTTTTGGAGAGTCAAAATATAATAACTAGTGACTTTTAAGAAAACATTGTTTTAAAAGCTGTGGTATTGCTTTGTAGGCTGTTATCACTTGAAAACACTGGCAAGAAAAAGGGTGAGACAGAAGTACAAAAATAGGGGAGCAAGTTGATGAAAAATTTGTGGGTCAAAAATATATACACACCCACTCCAAACCTTGAAATAAAAGAATATATTAAAATTCTGGATACCTACACAAAAAACACACACACACTTTCTCTATATAGACATTTAAAGTATTCAAAAGTGTGAGAAAATACATGATAAGACAGAAAAGGTTTATGTGTCTACATTTATAGGAAAATAAAGGGATATGCTCCAAATGTTCAGTAAGGCCTCTCAAGCCCAGCAAGAATGAACAGCTATGTCCCTCCATAATGTGACACTAACTAGAGTAGATGTTGACTTTAAATCTTGAAGCAAAATCAATTTCTAGTGAAGTTTTGCCTTTGACCTCAACAAAATCAGGATTTTGCCTGTTGTTTTATGAAATTATTCTTTCTGAAAGCCTTTTANGAAAATTATTTTTTTTTAAAGCCTTTTTTGTTTTTTTTTTTTTTTTTTTTTTTTTTTTTTTTTTTTTTTTTTTTTTTTTTCCTCTAGCTATTTTTTATAATCCCAGATTATCAAATGTCATTCCAGTGAGGAAAACATGCATCTCTCTGCATAAAGCTCATTCACTAGTAACAGCTCTCAGCTGCAGAAGAGCTTAGCAGGTTTCCTCATGAAAGGCTCCTTCTCAACAAGCAGTTTGCAAGGACTGCTTATACTCTGTGTATAAACTCTGGGCTTTTTTGGTCTTTCAAAAACATGAAAGTATCTCTCATGTTCCAAATTATTTAGGCAGACAAAGGTAAACAAGGTCTGTGCTCTGATACCAAACCACCCACATGGCATTTACTTTTCATTGGCTGAATTCCCAGATTCTGCTTCCTCAGTGGATATATAGCACAGGTGCTCCATGTAACACTCACTTTCCCCGTGTCAACTTCTTGTGGTAGTGGTGGATGTAGAAGCTTCAGCAATGTGGGAAGAAGGAAGAGACTGTGGTGAGCAAGGTGAGAAGCATCTGGGTTGGGCAGAAGGGATGGTCCTTGAGAGCTCTGAGCAGTTTTCCAGCCCCTGGGATGGAGATGGATGGGTGTTGGAGAATGAGAGTTGGTGTCCCTAAGACATGACTCTCCTTAGTGACCTGTCACTAGTGGGGTTCTGCAGGGTTCTGTCCTCAGCCCTGTGCTCATCTATATCTTCATAAAGTACTTGAACACAGGACTGGAAGGGATGCTGAGAAAGTCTGCAGGTGATACAAAACTGGGATGAGCTGCTGGCTCCCTTGGAGGCAGGGAGGCCCCGCAGAGAGACCTCAGGAAATGAAAGGGCAGGGGAGTCACCAACCATGTGAAATTCAACAAGGGAAAGTGCTGGATTCTGCACCTGGGATGGGGCAACCCTGGATGTACAGACAGACTGGGGAATGAGAGGCTGGAAAGCAGTGCCAGGGAAAGGGCCCTGGGGTCCTGGTGGATGGAAAGTTGAATCTGAGCCAGCAGTGCCCTGGCAGCCAGGAGGGCCCAGCGTGTCCTGGGCACATCAGGCCCAGCATGGCCAGCCCGGCAAGGGAGGGGATTGTCCTGCTCTGCTCTGGGCTGGGGCAGCCTCACATCAGTGCTGGGGCAGTTTGGGGTGCCACGATACAAAAAAGACATGAAGCTGTTAGAGAGCATCCAGAGGAGGGTGATGAGGATGGTGAAGGTCCTTGAGGTGAAGCCATGTGAAGAGGGGCTGAGGTCCCTTGGTCTGTCCAGCCTAGAGGAGGCTGAGGGCAGACCTCAGTGCAGGTACAGCTTCTCCTGAGGGGATGGGACAGGCACTGATCTCTGCTCTGTGCTGACACTGACAGGACCCCAGGGAATGGCCTGAAGTTGTGTCAGGGCAGGTTTAGGTTGGGAAAGGAAAGTTTCTTCCCCCAGAGCATGGCTGGGCACTGAACAGGCTCCCCAGGGCAGTGGTCACAGCACCAGCCTGACAAAGAGCATTTGGACAATGCTCTCAGGCACTTGGTGTGGCTCTTGGGGCTTTCCCATGCAAGACCAGGAGTTGGATTCAATGAATATTGGGGGTCCCTTGCAACTCAGAACATTCTGTGATTCTAAGAGTCCCATATCAGGGAAGAAGCTAAGCTGTGGGGGTATGATTTTAGACTTGTCTCACCTGATGAGGAACATTTCAAGCATGACACGAAGGGTTGTATGTGACAGAGTGGTTTTATACTCCTTTTGGATGTGATTAAAAAGAAAGGTGTGGACTTTCTTGCCACTAGTCCAGGTAGAGTTACAATCTGTAAGTGATCTTTAAATTATCTCCTTTCACAGAAAGCATTTAAGTTTTGAATAGCAATATTTTTGTTGAGGTTTAAGGGTACCTAAGCTGTGGTGCTTGGACATTTGGAGGTATTTTCTGCTCACATCATCTAATAATACCCCTCCTGTGCAGTTTAGGAAAAAAAAAGAACAGAAATGATTTTGATAAATGCCAAACAAACATAAAAAATGAAAAATGACTGTTTCTTTTGAATTAGTATTTTGACAAGGTCTTTGCTACATGAGGCCTGTCCTAATATGGCTGTGGGGCAGACGTACAGAGGAGAGATGGAGGCAGCTGCCCTTTGCAGGGCACTCCTGCCCTACTGCAGAGTGATGGAATACAATCAGGAAATCAAGCTTTTGTTGTTACTTATTAATTTATGTAACAGTGTTTGCTGTTTTTTTACTGTCTTTTATTTCTTGATTGCTTTCCAGGCTTATGTCACATTTGTCAAAGTTTTAAAGGCCTTGGGAATAGACGTTGTGGTCCTGTATTTCTAGACAACCTTTTTCTCCAAGACGTGATTGCAAGAGAGGTTTCCCTGTTATCAGAGCTACAATGAGTAAATAACTATATTGTGGAGATGATTATAGCAACCCTATTTCTAATTCCTTATTAACTTTCCTGTGTTACACTAGTGCTTGCTATCATATACATGTTCAGTCATGCACAGTTTCTGCTGAATTTTGTTTGAATAAGAGGAGAAAGAGAAAGAAAACACGTGACCTGTTTTGCTCACAAAGGAGGCTTGAAATAACATTTCTGAGCCTTCCAGAAGTGCGCCAACTCCATATTCTGGAGTGAGGTGTGCTCAGCTCCGCTGTAGGAATCGAGGCATTCCCCATGCTGTAAATGGCAAGGAGAACACATCTAGATGCTCTATTGTGCATTCAATTAAAAAAAAGTTTTAGCTGTTGTCCCCTCATAACTGACTGAGTAGTTCTAGAGGTTTAATCTAACAAGTTTAACTGAAAATTACTTTCAAGTAGCCTTCTAGTCTGTTGTCATAGAGATGGTAAGTCTTGATTCAGCGTACAACCCTGAATAGGACATGAAATGACCTTAAGTTTCAGTTGACTGGATTGTTACAGTGAATGAAGAGATGCAGTTTCTTTGGATGACAAATACAAAGCTTTACCTTTTGTTAGGAGACTGCTGTATAGCTTGTCATAATTTGTTTTAAATTGGGTGTGGTGTCAAAGGAATACTAATTCATATTATTTTTTTTGAATACAAATTCCAAGGTATATCATAACTCTATTTACACTGCCTATAAAAGACACTTTTGCTTAGCTATTAAATCACCAGGCTTTGAGATATTCACAGTGTTTAAATATCTACCACACTGTCCTGGAATGGAGTGGTCCTACACATTTCCTATCTCCGCATCTCCTGCCTCCTTGCTATCATGGTTTTATGTGGCTCTGTCTGACAGCCTACAGCCTAACTGTGCTCTACAGCCCTCTTAAAAGTCTGGTGTAAATTTTCTCTTGATCCATGCCTTGGCCATTGCTTTCTCTCTACAAATGTTTTTAGACTATCCAGTTAACTACTAAAGGAAATGTTTAATTAATTCCGATATATTCTCTAAACTGGGATTAGAAGAGATTTACAGGAGAATAACAGTTAATAACGCAATAATCAGGTTAACTGGAATAATCAGGACAAAAAGAGGAAGATTCTTTTGTCTGTATTATCCTCCCTACTTAGTAAAATTTTTTTAAAAATCAACAAACAAACAAAATCCACATAACCCTTTCAGGTTTAAAGCAAGCATGCTTGTTGAAAGATTATGTTCAAGTTGGTTGTGGTGTAATATGTGTTGTACTTATCCTTCCTGTCTTTTAGTTTACAAAAGAAGAAACAGGAGGGAAAGGAAATTGTACCTTTTCTACTTTATTTGCTGACTAGAGCTAGGGAAGAATATACTGCAGATGCATATATACTGTTACATTTGAAAGAGATACAAGCTGGCTTTCAGGAAAGGATACACAAAAAAAAAAAAAGACTGCATTGAAAAGCAGTTCCTGCTTGATGAAGCAGGTAGCCCTTTTTTTTTTTTTTTTTCTTTCTTAAGGACTTTAAGCTTATTTGAATAGGATTGTAAAAGCAGGAAGCATAATCTCTCTCTCAGACAGGCGAAGGCTGTACTCCAGTGTTCAAACGCAAAGCAGACAGAAACACAAGTGCTTCCAAAATGTTGCTGCCTTGCCCTGTGTCCCCGGAGTGCTGCTGCCCTGCTTCTGCAGCTTGCCCTCCAGAAATGCTGGGTGAACGAGGAGGGCCGCTACTGCTGGGGAAACTGAGATTACTGATTAGGAGAGAACATAATCAGGTAGATTGAGCCTGTGGAGGGAGAAACCATTTCAGCGGGCAGGGAGGGAGCGCGGCACACGCTGGCTGTGTACCTTGGGAGAGTACCTCGCTGCTGGTTCAGAAAGCAAAATTGGCTGTAATTCTCCCGTCGGCTTCTGAGGAGGAGGTGCTCTTTTTGTGCCTGTGAAACTGGAGGGTGATTGCAGGCGTGCCTTACCTGCACCTGGCAATGAGTCTCCCTCCAGGTTTCTCCTACTTTGGAGAATGTGTTAGGGAGAAGTACCCACGGGGAAATCCACTGACCGCTTCCCCGCGAAGGTAGCGAGACACCGCAGTGCCGGCAATGCCTGGGGATGCCTCGGGTGAGTACCGGCTGTAAATGAATACGAGGAGTATTCAAAAGAGTGAAGAGCTGCAGGAACGCAACCCTAAAGACGGCATTTAGGTCAGTGGGCTGCCTGCAGGGGTTCTGGGGCTGTGGGCGCTGCCTGCTGCGCTCGGGGGCTCGGGGAAGTTCCCGTGCCAGGGCTCCCAGCTAAAGGGCAAAGGGGGCTCCTAGGGGGGGAGGCTGATCCCGGCCCCGCCGGAGCATCCGCTCCCTTCTGCCACACAGCCCTGCCTTGCATAACTTTGATTTTAAATCTGCTCCGAACCTGGGTGGAGAGTATCAACAGGGTGTTAATGAAGAAAGGGAAACAAACAAACTTTTGTGTGTGGCAAGTCTCCGATTAGGTTAAAAAGATTTATTGCTATTTTCTTTTCTTCCCCGCCGGTGGGAGGGAAAAATGTGATGTGTTCGATGGCAATACAAGAGGGTTGGCACAGTTATGGGTAATAGATGTTAGCTGATCGAAGAGGGTTTAATTGTTTTGCTAAATGAGGTTCTCATTATAAAGACAGTAGAAAGATGCAAAGTTTACTGCAAACAAATTTGGACGTGGTCAAATGAATTACTCAACTGATGATATAGAAATAGCTTGGAAACTGGGCCATCGGGCAAAAACAACCTTGCATTCAGTCTAGGATAATTGCATGGACATGTCTACAGAGGATTGCTACTGAAAAGTAGCTGAAGTAACTTCAAATCTTTCAAGACTTTGGAAATAGATCTTGAGAGAATATTTGGCTGTATATATGTAATATAATGCTCCACTTGAGTAAAAAGCCCCCTTATTTTCTTTTATAAATAGGTACTTTGATGCATTGTAGCAAGTTTTATTCTATTCTTCCTCCTAAAAATGAAGGGGAAAATATGTATTTTCTCTGAAGCAAGCAATATTCTTTATGTCTCATGCAGGAAAAACCAGATTTTTGCAATGGTTCAAAGTTGAAATATCTTCAGGGTATTTCAAAATTAATTTTGTTTTCTATTTCTATGTTTTGCATCCTTTCATAACTTGAAGGCATAAAATGATGGTTGCTCCATTAGAAGAATGTGTAGCATTTTCATATTGTCTGTTTTTATAAATCTGTCTTTATTGGGGTGATTAAAACACCATTTCCTGCTATTAAATAGTTTTAATTAATCTTGCCTCTTAAAGAAAAAAAAAAAAGTTTTGTTTTTATTTCTATTTCAACATTTGTGCTTTATTCATAACACACATTTCTGTAGAAACTACAGAGACCAGTTAATGGTTTATGAGTTCAAGCTGAGCTGAATATAGCTAAGCTCTGTCTTGCTTGACATTTCATCAAAAGCTTTGTTGATTTGCAGTGTTTATGGACGTATTTATTGAACCTTCACAGCTTGAACTATGCCACCGAGCTTGTTGACATTGCTGAGTTTATCTCTTGGTACTTTCACAATCTCAGAAGAAAAGTTGAGAGCAAATGAGTTATAACAAACTTGTCACAGTTCATAAAATATGCAGTTAGGACAATGAAGTTGATCTTCTTGTTCATTGATCATGATACATTAGAGAAATCTGAGTAGGCAAACACAATCTCATCTGGGTAGGTGAGTGTGTGTCCTTTCCCTTTACACTAAGATTTGACTGTAACCTCTTAAGAGCTTTAAAAAATAGCTCGTAAAAGAATAAATATTTTCTGTCTATGAGACTACTTGTATTTCAAAACGAAATCTGGCTGTTTTGCAGCATGAAATAACATGTTTATTGTTCTTTCATATAGATCTTATTTTGTGAGGAGTGATATATCAAATAAAAAAACAGCAAATTGAATCAAGGGCTCATAAATACCATAAAAATCATTCAGCTTTTAACAGTGAGAGCATCCCATGCTTTGTGCTACTCTTCAGAACATCCTGTCTGCACAACCTCTATTTTTAGCCAATAAGATATATCTTGCTATATAATCTACTACTGTTCCTGGATCAACAGTGCACATTATCATGGTTTCAGACACTTCTCTATGTAACTTGAACAGAAATAGATCAAAGGTAATGCGGCTGCCTGGTGTCTCAGCAAAAGCAACAGGAATCTGTGCACTATTTATTCAACAACAGTGAAATGGATGGCTTAAGAAGTTATGGATTTGTTTTTGCTGTTCTTTTTTGGCTGCATGGAAAGTATTTTTCCCATGTGAATATTTCCATAGCCGCTGTTAACTGGGTTGACATAGCTGTTCCTTCTCCTTTTAGAACTTTGGGTATGCAATCAGTTACAAACATCCAAAAGGAAACTGGATATTAAAAAAGAAGAGAATTTTTCCATGTAGTTGGATGGACTTTGGGCTCTTGGTTCATTTTTAGCAATGAATGCATAAAGACTTCATGTTTTTCAAAAACAAAGTAATTGCTTATTGATTTTTGAATGCAAATTGTATTCTAAGGTTTCAATAAGTAAAAAAAGGAAATACAGAAATATGCTTGGGGGAATATTTGCTTTGCCTAACTTCTGCTGTGCTATGTAGCCTCCTGATATTACCTGGGTAGACTTACAAGGCTCAAATATCTAGGCAATAGAGAGCAGTAAGCTCTTTCAATCAGAAAGTCCAAGCAAGAAATCAACATTGATATCTTGTTTCCTGAACTGCAGATGCATTAGTAGATTAGCCTTCTAACTTGCATAATTGAATTGGGAAGGTGAGAAAGGCCTCCATATATTTATTAGAATATTTGTATGGATAAGTTCAAGGTGTTTCCATCTGATTGAAACACGCTTGTGCTACAGAAAATACCAATCACCCATTATGGTCACATACAACTCTTTCGTTCTGTGGAAAATGAAACATACTTTATAGAGAGCATTTAAATTAGTGAGAATTCATCATCAGAAATTCTAGAGTTGATTGTGTGCTGCGTGCATGGAAGGGTCAGTTAGGAGAATCTATAGAAACTCAGAACTGCATGAAATATCTAAAAGTATTTGAATACATATTGTAGGATTGTATCTTTTATAGTGGTATTTCTTATTTACTTTCTATTTATCAGGCTGCTCTATTCTCATACCATTTGTCAGCCTGACTTGTGGCTTTTATTTACTTTTTTTAGAGTAGCAACATCTTTTGGGCTATTTTCCTTTCCATGTAAGAATCCACCAAGCAGAAAGTCAAGCATGTGCTCTAAATGTAGTCTGAGCTGAATCTTGTACAGTACATTGGCCACTGTTGTCTATGTAAAAGGTTCTTAGTTTGAACTTGTTACACCATAGGACCAGTCTTTCCTACCTGAAGTTGTCTTGTGATCATGCTGGAAAATATTGGAATTAAGGGCAATACTAGATTCCCAATAAAATATCCAACAATTTTCTGTAAAATATACTGTTAAGCACCCACATATATCATATGTGGAACATTGAACACAGTAAGCCTTAAACCTAGATATCCTTGAGAGGTGATTTAAAAGGACAAAAAAAAAAAAAAAAAAAAAAATACTTTGAAGGGGAAAAAAAAAAAAAAAAAAAAAAAAAAAAAAAAAAAAAAAAAAAAAAAAAAAAAAAAAAAAAAAGGAATTTCTACATTACTTGAGCTTTATTGAGCCAATCTTAAGCAATTAGTCTTTAAATTATCATAAATGTATAATTCTCAAATGCACTCTTCAGCTTTGTTCACAACTCAGCCCTGAGTTTTTAAGGTACTTGATGTGTTCAACAACCACTTATTTTGTGGCAGATGGAGAGTATCCCTTTGAATACTCATCACACTGTTCCTACCAAATGAAAAGGAATTTGCTGTAAGCATTCCAAGATGTGTTTTACTCCAGTTTAATAGCTAAATATAGTGATGAGAGATGCAAGCAGAGTTTCAGGAGAGAATTCTGTATGTTTTGAAGTCTAAACCTCATGCAGAGAGTAGTATGTCCATTCTAAGAAGCAAAATTTAAAGAGGAGATTATATGGTGTGTTAGCATCAATTCAGATAATCATGTCATAAAGACAAGCACAGTCAGTGAAGAGCTTGCTTGAAAGTCTGTTGTATCACTACTGAACCAGCTTCTTCAAGATTGTGATGGAAAGGTCAAACTATCATTTTATAATAGTAAAGTAAGAGAAAGTCAGGTATATACTTCAGTACTTGATTTCTTTTATTCCTCTTAATTTTTTTATACACGCAGAAACATATTTAAGAAATTAACTTCCATTTTAAGAAAGTTTACTTTCATGGATGTATTTAGGGGAATATAGAGTGATGTTGATAATGGATAATGACTTTAGTCACAGGGGAAATGAAGGCACTTTCTGCAATCTTTTATTTCTTGCAGATAAAACTTAACCAGCCTAACAGACTCAGTAGAGTATTGTCTGCCTTTTTCAGAGGAAGGTATGGGATGAGGGGGAGGAAACAAGATTCTTGAGGCAAGTGTTCAATAAAATTATCAAAATAAATGGCTGGAGTTTGATTTTTTCCAACTTTCTCCATGTTATAGAAAGCACAGAAAAGACAAGAAAACTCAAAACTGAACCAATATCTTCTCTAACTTTTTTTGAAAGAGATAACTATATTCAGTCAATTTGGCACCATTCCAGTTTTACACCATTGTAGTGAATAATGGTACAAGTTTCGTGCAGTATTTAAAATATGAACACTTCAGGCAGAGGCTATTCTTTCTGCTTGTTTTGTGCTGTGTAGATCAGGAGACATCAAGCTCCCTAAGTGCTAGTAGGGAGTGAAAACATTATGAATAATACAATATACAGTTTGAAAAAGAATAGCTTCTCGAAATCCTGCTTCAGGTAAAATGGTAAGGATAGAATGGACTATGAAAGCTTGACTGTAATAGGTAAAATGAGTATATCATTTGCTAGGTTGGTAACAAGACTACTTGGTTGTGAATCTGCTGCTGAGTAGCCCAGACATTTATTTAGTATTAAGATTCATTTATTTGCCTAAAGAGATAATTTTTATAAAGCTTTTTTTTCCAATTTGATCATTACCTTTGTCATGTGTTCTCTTAAGTAAAGGCTTTCTTTTCCTTTAAGATGTTCTGCTTGTAGACTTTACGTAACTGTGTTATATTAATGTCATGGGTTTGAGATGTTTATTTTATTTTCAGTTCTAAGAGCCGTGGCTGGTGGAAGATCTCTTGTACTTCAAGAAGAGACTGTATGCAATGATACAGCCTAGAAGTATGCTATCCATGAATTTTTTTTTTTTTATTATTTTTATTTTTTTTTCCAGGTCTGACAAAACCTGTTGATTTTTAGTATACAAACGTCAAGGCTCTCTGTCCATTCAGGATTTTTTTATGACAAGGTAGCACTGGGTCACAGGATACTATGTTTAGACGCAAGTTTCAGGATTAATCTCTACATTTATAATATCAGCTAGTTTTGTTTATTCTTTTTATACATGCTTCTGGACTCAAACAAACTAACAGGAAAAGATCTGTACATCAGTGAAGAGATAAAAGCCCATGCATGTTAGGATTTCCCCACCCCCAATCAGGGGGTGTCCAAAGATATTCAGAAATGAAGTGAAATGCTCCTTGGTAGAATTGTGTTCTGGATAAGATTGAAGGCATTCACATATTTCAGGAAGAGGTCTGTGTTTGCTTGATGAAGTGTTGCCTGTAGAGAGGAGTATCAATAATTAGTGGAGGTAGGATACAGCCCTTTGGCCCTGATCACTGGTGACTTTCATCCATGGTTAGAATTCCTGTCTTTTTGAGTTGTTCAGATAATTCAGATACTTTGCTTTTACCATTTGCCTATGCACAACATACTGTTTATTCACTGGCTCTTCTAGAATCAAAGCTTTAAGCAAAAATATTAATCTGATTAATTCCAAGTTAAAATAGTCTGTCTGGTGCCCCTAATCAGACTGTGATCTCTCCTGACATTTTCTTCAGCCTAGGACTCAGGCAGGCTCTGGCAGCTGCTCTGAACAGCTGTAAATTGGATCATCATGCCAGTGGCTGGTCCAGCTTTTTCCTCTCTTCCCTGTCCCTTTCCTTAACCAGGGTCTGCACTGAGTGGGCAGTGATGTCTCAGGATGCTCCTCCATTGCTGGCAAGTTCCAGCTGCCTGCATCACTCCAGTCTGTGCTTTGGGACAGGTCTTTGCTGCCTGGAACAACTGAACTGGAGGGGGTGAGAGTTGCTGAGGCAGACTAAGAACTTCCCAGAAGTTCCTTGCAGTCATTTGAGTATTCTCAACTTTTTTCTGTTGGCCACAAAGCTTGATGATCCTCTCATATTCTCCAGGAACAAAATTAAATTTTGTATTAGTATTGGGAGAAAATAATTTACTTTATCCTTCACCTCTGAAAGGGGAAACTAAATCTTGGTTGTAATTCTGAAAATCTTTTGAGTCAGCTTGCTCAGCTCTCAGAGCATTGAAGACTTTGAAGCCATATCTAGTTACTTTATTTCTTGTGGCTTTTCCTTTGCCTACAGGGTCGATTTTTCTGAGCACTGAGTTCCCTAACTTAGTGGAGTCATATTTTATCATCTTGATGAAATTTCCACAATTTTGGAGAGCTTTGCTGCATACTTAATTCAAGCCTTGTTAGTGTGCTGCTTAGATCTATGGGTGTCAGGAGAGGTCTGTGATGAAAGGAGATCCAAGGAACAGTGTTCTCAAAGATGTCATTGGGATTGCTGTGGGGTATGTTTGCAGTAGAGTGACAATACAGTCCTTTTACATTTTAATTCTTAACTGTTTATGAAGTTCAGATGGCAAAATTTTGTAACATTTTGTACTGGAGCAATGTAACTTGAAATATAATCCTGGGAAATTCTGAGCAAGCTCTTCAGAATCAAACAACTGAAGCTGTCTAGATTTCCAGCTTGTTTTCTCTTTCAAATGGATTTAAACAATTGATTCTCTTTTTTTTTTCTTTTTTTTTTTTTTTTTTTTTTTTTTTTTTTTTTTTTTTTTTTTTTTTCTTTTTTTTTTTCTTTTTTTTGCCTCATAGCAAAAAAAGGAAACAGGGAGAAAAATGCCATTTCTGGTAAACGTCCTCTTGAGATCACTTGAATTATTAAAATACTTGCCAATACTAATCCTTCATATGTAGAAAGCTTCATCTCCCTTTAACAATACAGTATATGTTCTGGTGATCTAAAGTAAGAGCTGTCAAGTCATCAGATATATTTTATAGCAGCAGTCAGAAGGACTTTAAAAAATGGTAAAATATTTTTCGGCTATAAGTGCTATTTTTTCCATAATTATTTGGGAATTAATAAAAATAATTTATTGAGAGAGTTAAGAAGAAGAACGGATAAAATTCAGTTTTAGTAGGGTGGCAGAATTGTATTATGAATGTGGATACACAGCACACCATCAGAAAGTGATGTCTCCTCTCAAATCATCTCTCCTGAGACCCCCAGGGATGCAGTCTCTAGTTTGGGGTTTCCCCTTAGACACTCACTGGAGTAAGCCCAGAGCAGGGCTGCCTGAGGCTTGGCTGCTGGAGGACACGGCACAGGGAGCTGGGGTTGCTCACCCTTCAGAGCAAGGATGAGGGGCATTGCCATCTACAGCCACCTGGCCAGGGGTTTGTAGGGAAAAGGGAGGCTTCTCAGAGGGGCACAGCAATAGGACAAGACGCAAAGGATGGGGGTTGGAAAGAGGGAAATTCAGGTCTGGTATAGTGAAAACTTGTCCTCAGCTGTTGTTCACCTTTATGGATTGTACAGAGACACTGTGGGATATCCATACTGGGAGATGGTCAAAACCCAACTGAATGCAGCATTAGAAAATCTGCCCTTGCTGACTCTCCCGTGGTGATGGAACTTGGACTTTGGGATGTTCCTGCCAGACTCAGATATTCTGTAGTTCTACCTACAGTGCTTATATTGAGACTTTAACATTGCACAGATCTCTTTAAATGACACTTTTTTTTTTTTTTTCATTTTATGAATGCCGATTCTTAGAAAAAGAACCGTCTCTTTAGGAAACAGATCTATTCCTGGACTGAATGAAGCAAATTATGATAGAAAAATCAAAGAAGATTAAATTGGAATATTTCTGACTAAATTTTCTTATGACAGTGTACTGATTGTTAATTGGTTTGCTTGTTTATTTTTTAAAGAAGTCAATGACATTTACATTAATGACAAATTTTGAAGCAAAGTTTTCAGAGCGGTTGAAAAGTGGAGAAATAGTTATGAATTATTTTTCATATTCCATGGTTGCCTACTATGGCCACTTTGGACAGGTGGCAAATCTAAATTTCATCAGAGTTTATATAACAGAGGACAGAGCATGTGGAGGTGTGTAGTAAATCTTTATGTGCAGGGTCAGACATCATTAATCTGTTTTATGTTGAACCTTGGGTGCTTAATCCAGATCAGTATTCTGAGCAGAGCCAAATGCCAACATTTTTGTAGAGAAACACTCTTAAAGAAACCTGTTACTAAAGTCTTCGTGTTTTACTTTTAGTTTATTAGCAGCTGCTCTTTAGTCTGCCTAATTGCAGACTATAATGGCTTTATGCTGTACCAGATGCTAAAGGGATAATGTTTTTCTGTCTTGGATAGCAATGCAGACTCTGTGTCTGGAATTCTGTTTTGTGGTTATGTTGGTGTCAGGCTATGGCACAAGCAAAGCTCAGGTGCTGGTTTCTGACTTTGTATTAAGTAAAACCTAATCAACTTAAATTTCCTCAAGAAATTAAAGATGTCTCTAATTGACAGAGTTTTATAAGTCACTTAATTTGTAGGTAGTTCAGTCTTTGTTCTAAGAGCAGGAATAATGATTTATGTCCCATTATTACTAGTGTTTGCTAAAATGCACGAGCTTGTTTCCTTTCCTGTTTATTAGTCTTTATTACACTGTTCTTTCTATGTGCTTGGCTCGACCTGTGTAGTGGTCTAATTTGTTATGTTGTGTGGAACAAGGGCTTTATGAGAAGGAAGCAATCTGTCTTTATGCCTAATTGAAGGGGCAATCATCACTTACAGAGGCTACAATCAAATTGTGAGTTCCTTCAGTAATATCTGCCAGGATCTTATTTAAAAGAAAAAAAAAAAAAAAAAAAAAAAAAAAGAAAGAAAAACAGTTTAGAGAGCTGTTGCATTTTCAGGAAATGCAGATTTACTGTTGTTTAAGAAGGCTTCTTCCTTTCATATGTGATTTTTCTAAATGCCCTGTTTGGGAGCAAAGTAACATCAAAGCAGCGCACTTGAAAAGCTTGAAAGTAATCCTTAAATTTGAAAATTAAAAACTAATTTTTACTGAATGGAATTCTTAAATTAATAATCACCTGCTATTAAAATAGTATCAGTAGATAGCATCTCAGCCATCAAATTATTTTAGAACTTATAGTATAGATCATGTAAAGTGTAATTTATTATTAGTTGTATTGCTTTTTTTGGCATAGGAAGAATGCATTAGAATAATTTGTAATTAGAGTATGACTGTTTTTGAAGGGAAAAAAAAAAAAACAAAAAAAACAAAACAAAACAAAAAAAAAAAAACCCACAAAAAAACCCACCTTACTACTGAAAGATTTTTTGTCCATTCCCTGATAGGCTAACTTGGGGCTATCAGCCTCAATATTACATAGAATTTTAACTCATTCCTGTAACCCTAACCTTAAAATCTTTCAAAGGGCACCAGGTATTTCTGTAAAATATTGTGGGTTTGGGTTTGGTTTTTTTGAGGTTTTCTTTTAAAATACTTGCTTACTAAAGTGAATGTGAGTTTTGGGGGGTTGTTTTTGAGACTAGTGGGTCCTAAAAGCATATTGAACATTTACTGAATATATTTTCTGGCAGTGGAGAAGAGGAGTGTAAAAAAGGCAAGCAATGAGCAAGTGAACAAGAAATATAGATAGATAGATCTGGTAGTGTGCTTGTGGGGGAAATATATCTCCCTGGAAAGACAGAAACTTTTCAT
Source organism: Aegithalos caudatus (assembly GCA_013389925.1). NCBI lineage: Eukaryota > Metazoa > Chordata > Aves > Passeriformes > Aegithalidae > Aegithalos > Aegithalos caudatus. The sequence goes on along the minus strand of WEIU01005276.1, from coordinate 41,815 downwards.
AACCTGTATAACAAAAATTTCAATATGCCTCATGTTTTACCTTTCTTGTGATCAGTAAAATGTTTAATTATCATTTCTCCCCATGAAGTGACTAGCCTACAGTTAAATGCTATGAACAGTCCTCATCCTTCATGACTGAGAATTCCCACCTGCTATTAGTAACTGTCAGCATGCATGATTGTTTCTGCTCTGAAAGTCTTGGTAGAGTTCCTCATTAATTAGCTTGTGTACAAACATGACTACCTCTGCTAGTGGGAATAATGAGATGCCATTAAAGGTAAAGCCAGAGAAGATCTGACTAAAGTAGATGAATCTTCATTACAGTCTCACCATATGACCTTTATCAACATCTCAAGGTTCATTAGACACTCAAGGTTGTTGCATCAGATTGGTGGTGATAGCTTCAAATGCTCATTTTTTAGTTATATGGATATGCATATCCTTGGATTTTGCTTTTCACCAGAATTTATTTTATGTGTTTTATAACTTCTTTGCATAAACAAAGAGTGAGAAGTAACACTGATACATAAGTGTGGGTGATAGTGTACACATAATCTTTCTAAATTCCAAGTGGACAAATAATATAATAACCAATGGATTTTTTTATGATCAGTTTTTAAATTTTAAAGGTACCATGCCTTTTCTTTATGTGGACTCTGAGAGACATTCCTTGATGCAATACAAAAGAGAAAGAAAACAATTTCCTTCAGGAAGTGTAAACAGCGTGACCGAGGCAAGTGCCAATGTAATGTCATGGTTGCTATGTTGGTATTTCCTTCAAGTAATGGGTGTCCATCACTGCTATTTAAAAGGTTACCTTGATAACCCCAAGGAGAAGTTGTCTGGTAGGTTTTGGCTGACCTGTATTAAGCTGTAAGGGTCACCAAGAAATTGGATTCTGCTCAGACCTCAGAGCACTGCTCCTGTGTGATTTTTTTCCAAAGTCATTTTCCACACAGATTGCAAGGCAGGTGACTTCTGTACCATGTCACCTGAGAAGTCTTGGGTTCTGGATGTTATTAACTTTGCAGCATAGCATGTGTTGTTTCACTGATGATAGTCCTCAAGTAATTATTTTAACTGAGTTTTCCTGTATCTAAGGTGAAGACCTGAGTGTCAACACTCCTAATTTGATCCTTCTTTGGAACTGGACCTGTAGTTCCTAGACCTATGAGATCCAGGTTTTATTGGGTTTTTTTTTGACCACAGACTTACCTCCCACTCCTGTCTTGTGTGGTAGTTGTTTTGCAGCATGATAACTGCGGCTTCCAGTACCCTGCCCACGCAGAATGAGCTAATTCTTTTGTTTATCTCCATTGCAATAATACTTGGTAGTACTCTGGGGTTCACACGAGTGCTTGTCCTAATTAACTGCAGTGTTGGAATAAGGAAGTAGCTCAGAATAAATCCCAGACAGATTGAGGCAGAGGAGCTATATCTGGGAGTTTCCAGGTTGGTTCAAACTCCTAAAGTCAGGCATCCTCAGATCCTGCTCAGTTAGGGAGCGGGGTGGCAATTCCCACCAAAGCAAAGAATCTGTTAAAAAAGAATGGATCCTGCTAGGGTAGGAAAGAGATTCTTGTTTAGTTTTGTGGGGAGGTTTGTTTGTTTTGTTGTTGTTTTGGGGTCCTTTTTAAGGGTAGAGTGTGTGCTTTTTGTGTGGTGAGGTTTTTTTGTGTATAAAACTGGAAGAGGAATGCTAGAATGTGTCAGTTCTGTTGCAGTAGGACCCTGCTCCTCTCTTTTGTGGGAAGGTTAGCAGATTACTGCTTTTGAGTGGCAGTGAAATTCTGAACATTGCTGAGATGGCATCGCTGGTTCCTTGAGGGTGAGATTTAGACTGGTTAACTTCTGAAAGAAGCAACAAAAATATGTGGGTAAGGAGGCTCCTGATAGTTCTGGAGAAGTAACTGCAACAGGGTGGTCACAGAAGGGGTCATACTGTCCTGTGTTAGGATTGCAGCAGGGCTGTGCAGGCTGCATGCTGAGATCCAGCAGTGCTGGGACCCACAGTGCAGGGATGTCACATTCTGCTCTCTGAACTTCACAGGGCGAGAGTCAGGGCATGCAAAGAATGCGCAGGTTCTTGCCAGGATGTTTGTGCTTGTGGTCAGGAGGAGCCCGGTGATCTGGGATCAAAAATACTCTTTTTCTTTCATTTTAGAGCAAGAGTTTGTAATTTACTAATTGTTCCTAGAAAAAGCTAATGGGCAATATTTAGTGGGAAACTGTTCTGCTAAACTGAATAGCTGTACATAATTCCTTTTGTTATTCCCTTCAAGGGTTTCTCTTCACTCTAGTATTAGACAAGCTGGGGTGATTGGTTCTCTGTCAAATCTTGTAAGAACTGCGTGTTTCAGAATATTCAGACTTGTTCAAAAGTGCCATGAGAAGTTTGCCATCATGCTGTCATCATGCTTTGAGCATCAGTTCCTTAATGGGAACAAACAATCACACATACTTTAATTTAACCTTGTTGTTTAGGCTCATTTAGGTGGTAGGCGGTGGTGTTTCTTTGTGGGCTTTTTTTTTTTTTTTTTTTTTTTTTTTTTTTTTTTTTTTTTTTT
>WEIU01005276.1:19694-39231 GCA_013389925.1 Aegithalos caudatus | reverse complement strand
TTTTTTGTTTTGTTTTGTTTTGTTTTGTTTTTTGCTTATGTGGACATTAAAGAAGGGATATGAAGAGTTGGTCTTTTGCTGGACTGATTATTTCTTTAACTGAAGGCTAAGTTGCCATATTTAAAAATTTATAATTCCATTAATAACCAGCCATTTTATTTTAACATCTAAAATTATCATGACTTATCTACTGAATTGGATTGATTTGCATTCAAATGCATTTCCATTCTCCAGTTGTATTCCTCTGCATTATATTAGAAGCTTCATTCTGTCAAGGAACCCTTTTAGTGTTTGAAGAAATAACTATTAAAATGGGCTAGCAACTTTTCAGTGACATCTTCAGGAAGTGCTAACTCATTGATTCTTTTTTAAATTGTTATTTCATTAGGAAAAACTGTTAAGGTCTCTTATTGTTGTTATTTTCAAAATACCAATATTGTCTGGACTTTTCTCCCTTTGGATTTTGGAATCATATTGGTAAATAGTGTCTTAAATACACAATTTTTTAAAAAATCAAATAAATTTTAAAAAACAAAAGTTGCAGCCCACATTTTGCCCTAATTTGGGAAGACAAAAGAACACTGAAAATTCCATAAGATGAGAAACTAAATTTTCTTTCCTACCCAACTGATAGCAATTTGTGTGTGTTCCTCTGTCATTTTCCAGTTGTGTACACAAATTTCCTTCATGTTACTTTTCTGTCAACAGTTACCCTTATTGCTTTTGTTTAGAAATGCCCCTATTCTAATAGTTTGATTCCTCCAAGATGTTTTGAAATAACAATAAAAGATATTAAGGTCTTTAAGAAGTTGTAGTTAGTGTTTGTTGATTAGATTCCTCAAGTTTCTGTTTAATATGCAGAGGTTGATGCATGAGCAGTAGAGCTTCTGAGCTTGACCATAAGGAGTTAAGAATGTGAAGCACTTTTGTGCAGATTGCAAATTGGCTGTTGCTAATTCTCCTGTCTTCACCAGTTGATGTAGTATCAATTAGCAAATATAGGTTTTAATGCTGCCTTTAATATTCATGATTCTTAATTGTCTTTGTTAATTGAGAAGAAACACTCTGGTGCACAATGCTTGACAGGTAAGAATTATGATCTGCTGCTTGTGTTGGCAGTTGTCCAGAGAAAAGTAGGTTGCTGATACACAGGTATGTGCAGGCATCTTACCCACAGATTTGTTCTTTTGACAGAGAATTTCCCTGCTTTTGATAGACCATCTGACTAAGGGAACAGCTGATGGTTACAGGTAGAACATCTGAATAACCTGTTTTGAGGAATCAGTTTGCAGATTCATTTACAACAGAGAGCAGGCACAAAAGAGAGATAGTTTTAGAAACTGTTATCTTAAATAATTTTAAGTATTACAGAAATCATGGAGACTGAAACACTAGCATTTAATACATGGTGAAATTATCTGCTCTAATTTTATTTTTTTTTCCAAATATCTCGGGTTTGATTTGAATATGTTTTTCTCTACTTAATATACTTTTTTATGATGTTATATAAATGGCTTTCTTTGGAATAATCTTGCAATAAGTAACTACATTAATTTCTACATTTCCAAAGGCCTTTTTATATTTTCAGACAGGATTCTTAGTTTAAATAAGTACTAGAGATGACTCTAAAGACTATGAAAGATACACAATTTTAAAAATGAAAAAGCAGAAACACTTGAGGTTCAGCTGGAAAAGTGACTTGGAGGTGCTCACTAAAACTAATTTGAATGAAGTTTGTGTTTGCTTTTGGAAGAGACTAAAGAGCTTGGCTTATTTAAATGCTTTCCAAAATTTTTGCTCAGCTCAATAATGCTAAAAATTCAAGGAAACGAATCATATAGCAGGTCTGGTAAAGTATGATTGATACTTTCTGTAAGAGGTCTTCTAAATGAGGCTTTCAGTCATTTATATTCAAAGGATAGATTCTTAACTGGAAAAGGTGGTCATTTTGTGTTCCGTTAGGAACAGAAATGGCTTGATTTTTAATTGTTAATTAAAATTAAAACTTTAATTTTTCATGAGAGCTGTAAAATAAATTGAACTGGAAGCAGCTTACAAAGAAAATGAGACTTATCAGTTAATTTTATTGTCTAAGATTTGGCATCTAGGCTGATGCCAAAAGAGAGCCTCACTTAAATTTCACTTTTCCTTTTGTCAGAGTTGGCCTGTAGAGATTATAGCAGCATTGTGTGGCATGAGCTGCTCTGTACCAGATGGACTTCAGAGAGATAATGGAAGCAATATTGCTCCCAGCTTGGCAAGTGCTGCATGGACTAAGCTGCCCAGCTGTACACCATGGGCTTCTGTGGAGGATATTGGAGTAGGAATCTCCTGCTTTGTAGGGTTCATGGATTGTTGCTGTGAGAGAGGGGGTAAAAGCTTCCTTCTCCACCCCTCTACAGCACCTTTTTTAAGGTACAGATAGCCATGTTGCTGGCTGGGACTGCCTCTTTAGCTGATGCTTTGTTGTTGAAGAGCTTTAAACTTTTGTGGTTTTGCAACAATTCTGTTGTATTCTCAAATCAGAACAGTTAAAAGCATTGAGAATCAAGGATTGGTTGCAGAACAAACTTAGAATAAGAGATGCTGGTTAATAAAGATGAATAGGAGCAGGAAGTAATGCTTCCCTACAGACTCTCCAAATGTAGGTGCTCTCAGATTGCTGGTAGCAGTAGCCCAGTTAATAAGGGGCTACCTGTCCACCAGAAGGACATTTGGAAAGATTTGGGTTCATGGCTGCTCCTTCTGACATGTGTGACTGCATCTGCACAATAACTCAGCCAATCTGGAGATCCTAAATGGTGAAAATTACTGGGGAAGGAATGGTGAGGGGAAGTTGGTTTAAGGCACAACATTATGAATTTACTAGGGACAAAATACAGAAAGGTTGGAGGGTTGAACCACATTTACAAGCCTGGAGCTATATAAAACTGATAGTTTTTTATAGTTAAAGTATTTTTATTTTTTTGTTACAGGACTCTATACATTTCTTTGTCAAATCTCACGTGTTATGTTAGTGATCATGCAGTGTGAAGTGATATATCAGCCTCAGGAGATGATGGTTGTACTTGCAGTGGAAAATTGTCTTGTGTATGTAGAAATATCAGATTGCCAGCTCTACACCATATGCATTCTCAGCTGGTTTCAGTGTTTTGGATCATCAGTAATTGAAAATGTTTGACTGCTGCAGAAATAGGATTTCAAGGGTATCACAATATTTGGCTTACCTGGAAACACTTCAACCTTTGAAAATAGGGCTGGTCTTTACTACCTTGAGAATTTCTGTGTATCCTGAGTTTTTCCAAAATCAGCGTTGTTTTGTCCGTTTCCAGTGCCACAATATAATGAATAGATACATAACAAAATAGCCCCAGCATCCCTCATGGAGTTATCTGAAATCTGCTGAACTTTTCCTCTTTATTTAGGGAAGAGAGAAATAAGAGAGAAATTACAGTTGGGTTAAGGTACTGAGAATTCAGATCTTCTGGTTTGTAGATGTAATCTGATTGTGTTTGATGGAGGGATTTTTTTTTTTTTCATTAAAGGTTTTTATATTTATTAATACTGTTTTCTCAGAGATAACACATCAGAAAGCACTTCTTTCCCATTACATTGTTTATGAGATGAAAACTGTTGAAAGCAGTTGCACTTCAAAATTTCTATCAGCGAGTTGGATAGGACATGACTTATTAATTTAAACCTTTCATTTAGGGTACAGGTTTTTAACAATGCTTGGTGTTGGCTGTGTATTGATACACTGTGTAACAATGTGTGGTTCATTTGGAAGTAATTTATTAGAGATACTCCTTCACTTTATACTTACTTTAATTGAAAGGCAGTCATACCTGAAGGGGCATATTTTTTTAATATGGTAGTGAGCATATAGTTTAAACTGTGAGAAGTTTTGCAATGCTATTTAAAAATTATCCTTAGTTTCTCAAGGATTCTTTGAATCCCCTTAATACCTTCAATATGTTTAAATTTGTGTAATAATCGTATGATTAGGCAGAAATTTTCATGGCTCTTTTAACACTTGCTGCTTCTGTGAGCTTTGAATTGATGTAAAAGAAATGGGAAGTCAGAAGTTACCAGAGCAGGAACCAAGAGGTGACATTTCTCCTAAGCTGTGAAAGTAAAGTCTTGTTAGTAATCTGCTATCACTTTCATCATTGCTGCTTCATGTCTTGGCGAGATGTGATGACTCAGGGTTATTATAGTTGTCAGCTCAGTACTAGAGCAGAACAGCTTCAAAAATGTCCTATTAACCTATCTCATAACCCAGTGCCAAAACACTTTCATCATCTAGTCTATTCCAACACGTTAATACAGCTAAAGATTTATTGTTTTATTACTCAGTGCACAAAAGTCAAATGAGTTCCTTGTGTCAAAATAAATTTCCCAGAAATCATAACCCAAATCACCTCTTCCTGTCTCTGTGCCTCCTGCTAACTAGAGTTTCTAACCAGTCTGATTTTGGAAGGGTCCTGTGCCTTTTTATTGACATATGTACAATTTCCAGTAGTCTTTCTCTGGTCAATAATATTTATTTTATCCTAATGCCATATTAAAAATTTAGTGGTTTCCCGTGGGTCTTTTCTGGGTAATTATTCTTATGTGTTTCTATATTTTTATAATACTATAATATTAAAAAGAAGTAAAGCTAGTCTTTATTCTTTTCCTATATGTAAATGAATATAAAAATTAGAAAATTTAGTTTAAATGCTCAGTTGTCACCAAAAAAAGTTTAAAAGTTCTGTGGTGAGGCATAAAGATATTCCCGTTTGGAACTTGTGGTTGCTATTTTACTTGGAAGTAAAAAAAAAACCAGCTTATACTAGAGCTACTAATTAAAAACCAGTCATGAATGTAAAACACAGATAAGTAATAAGATGTTGCAGAAGGTGGTTAGATTTAAAGGTGGCCTTAAATGGTCAGGTAGAATAGGCAGATTGTGTTATTTGGTTACCAACTGCTTTTGTCTTCTCACTCTGCCCCCGAACACTGGCTGAATAGGAGCATGCATATAGAAGAAATGTCAATAATTATTTAATAAATTTAACATTACTTATACACTACTATGCTTCTAGTTTGAGATGGAAGTGCATTACTAAAATATTGTAACATGAACTAATACCAGAACATCTGTTACTACTGTTTACAACACATTCTGAGTCCAGGTAGAAATTACTTTTTGATTTCTAAAAGCAGAAATAGTTACCTATGAATACTTTATAATGATTAATTGTCTTAAAAACATTCCATATAGAATGTTGGTATGTTTCTTATTTAACCAGTAATGCTTCTGAATACATGTATTTTCAAGGTGTTTGAATACGTTAGGATGCATTAATTAGTATGAATAGGAATTTTTTTCTTTATAGTAGAGACTATTGGATACATGTTTATGAAATGGCATAAATTAAGAAATTCAGACTGGGGAAATCCCCTAAAAGAAAACACATTAGAATTTGCATATAGCAATGGTCAGAATGTAATTCCTTTATCTCACAAAAAGTTATTATGATTTTTATTTTATTAATTTCTCATAAGCACAGAGCTAAGGATTTCAGGAACTTCATTTGATAACTGGGAGGGAGCTCTACTTTGTGCAGACTTCCTGGAAGCTCACCCAACTTTGCTTCCCAGCTTTGTCTCAGCTAAACCATGGTCTCATGCCTCAACTTTATCTGGCCTATTGGGAGTGTTATCTCCTAGCAAAAAAAACCCAAATATTTTGTCAGTCAGAGTGAGACAGACAGGCTCTCTTGCCCAAAGCAGAAGAATCTTCTGAGAGACAAGCCTGGCTGAGGTTCAGGTGCCTGCCCAGAAGAATTCAGAGGACAGTCTTGATGGCCCTGTCCTCAAGCACAGAATTACCTTCTTTAATAGAAATGCTGTCAAAACCATCTAGCCCTAGAGCATTTCTGTAAGAGAGTAAATTGTTGTGTTCTGACATGCAAGCATCAAAACTGTGGGCCTGGGTTTCTAATTGGCTCCAGACAAGGATCACAGTGAATCAGCAATTAAACACAAGCTGTCAGTGCAATCCTGTAGGTTGAAAGTGTAATCCCCATGTGTACAGACAGGAAATTGTCAGAAGAGGCTGGGAGATGGCTGCTGCTGGGAATAACAGGGATGAGGGGGAATTACCCATCATCTGCTCTGCCAGCACATCTCGTCCTGGTCGTCGGTGAGGCTGGCACGGAGCACACGCTGCCTGGCAGGTTTCTAAGGGATGTTAGAGAAGGCAGGAGGCAAAATAATGAACTGAAGAAACTTCAGAGAAAGTCCCTGGTTACTTTCATTTCAGTCTAGGAGAGGCTCTAGATAGTTCATACAACACAGGGTGTGTTTCTAAACAATAATTGGATTTTTCCCTTTAAAAAGTTAAGTGCAAAAGGAAGGAAAGGAGTTAAACATCGGATGTGTAAAATTTTTTTAAGTTACTATGCAACAAAAAGGATAATTAACCACTGAAAGAAATGAGGAGTAGTTCTAATTTTTTTTACCTTTATTAACTGTTAATTTAATAACTACTCTTTTCTGAATGTTATGTTTTAGCCAAGCATGAATTATTTGGCTCATTTGGTGGATAAGTTGTTGAAACCTAATGACCTGTGTGCAGGTTGTATGAAATGATCAAACGGTCACATTGGGCTTAAAGCTGTCAGTCCACTTAATGAGTGAATTTGTAATTATACTGACAGTTGAGTATTGGTTCTTTTGAGATGAGCTGTTAATGTTTTGGATGGAAAGTGGCAGCCCACCTTCTCCTCTGTGTTTCACCCCTCTTTAGTGTGACTCCAATGTCGTATATTAACTTTAACACTGCTCCTTGTGCTGTTGCTTGGACAATATTACCACATTTGTGTCACATTCTAATTCCTTTTCTTATATTGATAATTACACTTTCAGCTTGGTTGATTGTATAGATTTCCAATTTTTATGTTGATTGCAAAACAGTGCCAGTCAAAGCAACAGTTTCTAGACTGTTTGACTGCTTCAGGCTGGTTACTTTGGCTTGCTTATTTTCAAGTGTCTAAAGTTCTGCACCTAAAACAATTGAGCCATTTTACTGAATATTGTGATGAAGAAAGATTTATTTATATTTGTATGACCTCCCTTTCCCCTGGTGACAAAAAGTGTTCCCAGTCAAGTTCCAGCACTCCTTGAGAAAAAGTAGTGCTCTGGAGAATAGGTTTGGTGCTGAAAGTCTGCATCTGTTCAGTAAGGATTTGTTAGTATTCATCAATGATTTGGGCTGTAGCACTCAGGCTGTGCTTTCCTTGTCACTTTGTATCAGCAGGCACAGCTGTGGTGTTGTCTCTAGGTAGAAAATGAGGGTTTCTCCTGCAAATCCCTCAGCTGCAGTCCGTGTGATGGGAGGAGTGACAGCTGTTTTGGTGAAAAAGACATGAGGTGGGATGCAAAGTGGGAGCTGGGACTGCTGAGAAAAGAAGAGTGTATTGGGTGAAAGAGATCACCAAAGCACAGGCTTTTCTTTCCAGAAAAGCAAGATCCTGCAGTGAAAACACAGACATAGGAATTGCTGTTCACTTTTGACAGAGCTTAGCTATTTCATGTCTTAATACTAAATCCTGCTTCAATGTGACCTTTATAACACATATCTATCAATGGGTTTGAATTTCAATTAGCAGAAGAGAACTGCTGCTTTAAAATAGCAAATCAGAACAAGACTGTGTTACAAAAAACATCAGTCACTGTCGGGGTACCTGGAGCAGGTGCCTATATTTTATTATCCTTCCTTACAGGGAGGGGCTGAGGGCCCTTGGTCTGTCCAGCCTGGAGGAGGCTGAGGGCAGACCTCAGTGCAGGTACAGCTTCTCCTGAGGGGATGGGACAGGCACTGATCTCTGCTCTGTGCTGACACTGACAGGACCAAGGGAATGGCCTGAAGTTGTGTTAGGGGAGTTTAGGTTGGATATTAGGGGAAGTCTTCATCTAAAGGGTGTCTGGGCACTGGCACAGGCTCCCCAGGGCAGTGGTCCAGCACCAGCCTGACAGAGCTCAAGGAGTGTTTGGACAATGCTCTCAGGCACGTGGGGTGACCTTTGGGCTTGTGTTGTTCAGGGCCAGGAGTTGAACTCAATGACCTTTGTGAGTCCCTTCCAGTGCAGAATATTCCATGATCCTGTGATTGCCCTGTAATGTCTGCTCTGCCTGTTCAGGTGGGGGAATGGTAAACTTATCTCCTAGTTTTCCAGCACTACACAGCCACTTCAGCTTTCCCAAGCAACCTTTAGTAGTAGCTTTGATGCTCTTTAAAATATAATTTATGTGCTAAGTTTGTTTGCTTCTATAGCTCCTAAAATTCCATGTGCATTAACATATTTGTGCCATTTATCATCAAGAATATTGTTTGGCTGTGCCAGCTTTGCTGAGTTCAGATCAGTTGTTTGTTGTTGTGGGGTCTGCATGTGTCAATTTTGGACTTTTTTTGTTTGATCCAATTTATGAAGGTGCTGCTAACTACATAGATATGGACTGATGCAGTTTCTGATCCCTTCATTACTGCCATATCTTTCTTTGAAAGTAAGAGTATATGCAAAGGGGAATTTCTGCCTGACTTAGGAGTCTGAGGGTGAAAAATATGGGGGATCAAATAGGGTAGCATAGAAACATCATGCTTAAATCCTCCTTCATTGTAAAAAAGCATAAGGATGTGTGTTATATTTCAGTAGTCTCTTCCCCTTTACATTCTGATTTTCTGCCTTAAATTATAAGGGGGAAAGGATGTGATGCTACTTTTCTCAATAATTTCTACCTGCATTTCATGTGAATTGATCCAGGTTAGTAATTTGACTAATAATTTGACATAATCCATTTACAAAGTTCCTCAACTTTATCTCTTTGTATTTCTGATAAAACTGTAGTTGAGAATAAAAGTCGTTTTAGTGGCTTCTAAGTCATTTACATAAGGCATTGCAACCAAATTCCAGTATTTATATTATTCAAATTATTTTGTGCTCTTTTATCCTTGTTGACTCTGGACAAATTAAATGAACTTTGAGGATTTACTTTTAAAATGGAAACAGACATAAAGTCACTGAACATGTGTGTACGTGCAAACATTAATACTTTATAAAGTCAGCAGTTTATACTTGTAAATGTTAGATGCATATTGAATATCCTATGATAAATTTTATTGCATCATTTAGAATAAGAAATTGCTAGAATATAACCAAGATTACTTCCTTCCTTCAAATGTTCTATGACTTTTTGGCAGGACTTAGGGTTGTTAACTTCAACTGCTGGGCAAAAAATCCTGCTGTGGTAACTGTACTGTCTGTTTAAATTTTCTCCATAGTATTTTACCCAAGTTTCTCGTATCTTTGTAAAATTATAACGTTATTGACCCAGAATAAAGTTCAGTTCCCAAGGGGTCTACGTTGTAGTGGTGGGCGAGAGATCTCTTATCAGATTACTTTGAAGAATTTGTGATTGAGAAGGCTGTATAAATATAAGCTGTTGATACCAAAAATAAATCAGTAATTAGAACTGACAGGAGTGAGGCAAAGCCATGTGAAATTCAAAATTTAATTTGATACATGAATATTTTAAAGCAAATTTGAACATGTGCTTACTTTGGATGGCATTAGCTCTGGGCAGCAATTTGTTGTTGTGGTGGAGGAAAAGAAGGGTTTATAAGGAGCTGTCAGAACCATTTTTGCTTAAAATATCCCTGCACTTTCCACTGTATACCACTGAAGACTATGATATAGGTTACCTTATACAAAGCTGTGTATTGAAATTGGCCCAATAATTTTCCTGGAACAAGATTAAGGAGAGTTTTATTTTACTTTTGTTTAAAAAGTGCATAACAACTCAATAGGAAATTTCTGTCCTTTGTGTTGGATATCTCAAGCTGACCAGGATGCAGGGGAAGGACTGAGATAGCCCCACTCCAGCTCCAAAGGAGGCTTTGTGGGCTGCTGTTGGCGCCACAGCTTCCTAGTCCTTGCCCTAAATGCATCGACTGCTTCTGTGCCAGCCACACAGAATGCTACTTATTCATCTGATTTACTGTGGTGTCTTTTGCCTGCATTATCTAAAAGTGTATTTAGCATGTGCCAAAACTCCATCGATTGCATTATAGAGTGTTTTGGGGTGGGGGAGTAATTTTAGGCAGGGACTGAACTTACTTTTCTTTTTGCTTTAAATTCCATTATCTGTCCAAATTTTTTTTTTTTTTTTTTTTTTTTTTTTTTTTTTTTAAGCAGGCAGTTGTGAATGGCAGCTATTTAGTGTGAGACCATCAGGGTATTTCAGGAATCTTTAGAGAAAGAAAATGAGCTGTTTAATCATAGGTCCTTTTGTTTGCCAACAGTAACTGTTAGTTTAAGGCACAATTTTTTGTGGGGACAGGTAAGGAAGCTAAGCTGTTTTCTTAAGTAGAAGAAGTTTGTTTTTCTTTTTTGTGAATGAGTTTATAGAAACATAAGTAGATGCTTTTTGTATGTAACTGGCAAGCTGTTCACGATGAGATTTTAAAATAATGTGATTTCTATTATCTGTGCTTGATTTGAATGGTATGGTTTTGAGTAGGCAAACTCATGCCTGTCTAAAATGGAATTTTTATTTTTTTGTGGGTTACTTGATAAAAAACTACTTCGTGGTGGATGCCCCATCTGAAGAAATACTCAAGGTCAGGTTGGATGGGGCTCTAAGCAACCTGATCTAGTTGGAGATGTCCTTTTTTATTGCCTGGGGATTGGATTTTATGACCTTTAAGGGTCTCTTCGACTTTAACTCTACTGTGATTCCAGCAATGATTCCATGTAAGGAGCTACACTGCAGATCTCTGTTGGACATTGGATAATCTGTATTCTACTTCATCCTTCATAATGCTTTCATAGTACTTAGAGAGATCTGGATCTGGGATCAGATTGAGGTTCAAGATGGAAACATTCCTTTCCTGTCTTTGATACAGGTGATGCTTCTGTCTTCAGATGGGACAGTTAATGCTTTTGTGCCTCTGTTCTTTTAACCAAACAAACACCTTTACATTCTGCTTCTAATTTCTGCTTTACAACAAGAATTCAGGCTCAACACACACAATATAAACCCTGTGTGTGTGCAACCTGCCAAAGTGTTAATTGCAGCTGATCATTTTGATGCACTCTAACACCAAGCACATCATATCTAGAGTTAAGAGCTGGGGACATGTTACAGGTGTGCTCAATACAGCACTTCTGTTAAAACATTCAGATCTAGAAATACATTGTCAGCTGCAGGTAGGAAAAGCTCAGAGAAGAGTGAGACAGCCATGCTTAGAATGAGAAGAGCAAGGACAAGTAGATAGCTTAGGCTCATTTATTATTGAAGTTCTTCAGTAATTTTGAAAAGAAGCACTGGATTGTACCAATTCATCTGTGTGGTGATCTATTTTAAAGTTGTCATTTTACTCCAAGTTGTCATTCATTGTAACCCCTGCTCATCACCTTATCCTGGACTGGTTTTGCCCTATCCCACCTCTCATTGGTCTGAGCTTTGGACATACCCCCTGGAGAGAACTCTCTTAAGGGAGAGTCACGAGGGCTCTCTCTCTCTCTGCTTGCTCCTCTGCCTTGGGGGACACACGGGGCGTGCGTGCCTCGTGTTCCCCTGTGAGGACCATGCTTCCTCCCGGTGTGAGACCCCCCAAATAAACCCTTCTAATCAGCACCCTCAGAAGCCGTGTTGTGTCTTGCCTGCCCACATGCTGCTCTCCAGATGCTCCGGTAAGGCTCTGGTACCTCCCCGAACCCAGAAGAATGTTGCCTCTCCCCCCTGCGGCCGCTGGCCGGGCCAGAGAAGAGCAGGGAGGAAAATTATAACACATCTGTAGGAATGGTTACAAGATTTGTAAAATACAAGGTACAGTATAGGAGCTCCCAAAACTCTACTATACATTCAGGAACTGTATAGATTCATGTATTGCAGACACACAGAAAAAGGAATTATTTTGTATCAGAAAAAAAAATTAGAAATCAAAATATCCTGTAATCTAGAAGCAGTAGCTAACAGTGGCTTCAGAGATAAAAAATCTTGGCTTAACCTTAACAGAGTGCTCTGGTGTCTGAAAAGCTGAAGTATGGTGGGGAGTGAAGCAATTTATTGAGAGAATGCAAATATGTTTAAATAGCAGGTAAAATGCCTCTGTTTGGGATTCCAGGCAGGCAAGACTCCCATATTACCCAAGTCTTGAGATAGGTGGTTGCTTAGCTTCAGGTGAAAGCTTCAGCAGTGGGTCTTATTCCTATTGTATCACTTACCTGGGATTTTGTTTTGCATAGCAGTGAGAGAAATTCTTCTACATATCCTGCATATCCCATGGAGGTAGTGTAGAAGGCCACAGTACAAAAAGTTGATTACAAAGATTTGACAAGAAGCTCTTGCTCTCAAGCTGATGCAAACCTGTTGAGTGATGTTGAGGCTCCCTTTAAGCTGTGTGGGGGCAGCCACAGGCAGACTGATGTGGAGAGCAGATCCTGCCATGTGCTGCCTAAAGGGTGTTGACACCTGTAGCAGATTTGCTGGGAGACTGGCCTGCCTTGCAGACCATGTAGTGAGGAAATCAAGATGTTGTAGGGATAATCCATCTTGGAGGAAGCTGTCTCTGTCTCCCATGAAATTGCTGTGTGTGCAGCTGCAGTGATGTATTTCACTGTGCGAGGGCTATCGGAGCCATCAGTCACTTTTGTGCTGACACATCTGTATTTGAAAGTCTGCAATGTCTGAACTGACTTGGACTTAAAACATCATAGATTTGTCCAGCTTGAAATGATTTGGGGCTTTTTCACTTGCTTGTCTTTGCCCTTTCTCTTCCCTGTTTTTAGTGCAAATTCTTGTAAGAACAAGGATATTATGCTTGAGCATCAGCCAAATGACCATTTTGAGCACTGCATTGGTGCTATGCCCTACTATTTTAACCAGCTTTTAATTGCAGACAAGGTGTAGTGTAAAGAAAATGTGCAGATGTGCTGCTTAGGAACATGGATTAGTGGTGGACCTGTCAGTGTTAGGTTAGTGGTTGGGCACAATGATCTTAAAGGTCTCTTCCAATTTGAATAGTTTTGTGATTCTGTAACATTATTACAATACTTCTATCATTTTATGTGAAGAGTATTCTGGGTTAGAACTCTGTCAAGTTAACCTTTTGGAAAAAGAAAAAAAAAACTATAAGTAAATTAAACCCAAAAGAATATAAACATGCAAACATATAATGGAAAAAATCCCAAATGTTTGAATCCAGCAAAAGAAATGGCAATATCCACAGTGGCCTTCTCCTTTGAAAATAATTTGCTTGTTAGGAGGAGGAATTTTTAGTCTCCAAGAAGATAATAAAATCCAAATTCTGATTCCAAAGAAAGAAAATGCAAGCGTTTCAGACACTGCTATTTATGCTTCAAAATAGGGATGACTTTTTATAGCTGGCTTTAATGAATTTCTCTCAGCAGACACCCTACCATAGTGGCTTAAGAGCTAAGAAAAAAAAAAAAAAAGTCATCCTTGCTGCTGCAGTCTTTCATTACTCATGGAAACCAACAGTTAGTGTAATGCAAGATAAGTAACTATTTCTTAAATAGTTTACATGTGATGTAAATACTGTTTAAAAAACGTTTTTTCTGAAGGGTGACTGTATCATGATGTGTTGTTACAATTGCCTTTGTCCCCTGATACAGGTGATGATGTGTTTTGACCTGTCTTTCCATGAGCAGGTTAGTAATGGTGCCTTGCCACTTGTGAAAATCAGAATTTTTATAGCTGAAACCCTGATGGTGAATAAAAAAATGTTAACTGTTTACATTCATATTAAAAATATGGGATGTGAAATGATCCTGGGAATCAAGGCAGATCTATCTCCTGAAGCTGTCATAATTTCAGTTCCTTTTGTACCAAAAGGCAAAGTTAAAGTATCTGTGAACATCTTGAACAATAATTCCTTTTTTTTTTTTTTTGTTACAAAATGGATTAAGGAGCTTTTTTGCGTTGCTTCTTGTCAGTATTTTTGCAGTTTAAAGTTCTAATTAGCATTACATCCACCCCCATATCACTAGAATATGATAGGCATTCTTACAGGTAAACATTTAATGGCCTTTTTAAATCCAAAAGATATTTTACATGTAGAAAGAAGTTTCTGCTAGAGGGAATAATGGCTTGTGTGAATGTCAGTTCAAGAAGAGAAGGCTACTACACAACAGAAGTGACTTCTCTTAACAAAAATGAATTTACACAGAGCAATTAAAAGCTTTGACTTTCCCAAATAACCTGGTAGTAATTTACTGTCAAACAGATTTATTTGTAGGGAAAACATGTGGAAAATCATGACCAGGAATTTTTATTTTTTTAATTAGTAAAACCAGAACATGAATAAGGGCTTCTA
Source organism: Aegithalos caudatus (assembly GCA_013389925.1). NCBI lineage: Eukaryota > Metazoa > Chordata > Aves > Passeriformes > Aegithalidae > Aegithalos > Aegithalos caudatus. The sequence goes on along the minus strand of WEIU01005276.1, from coordinate 24,845 downwards.
AATCTTTGACATTGTTTTTCCTTGAAAGTCTACAGATAAATCAACACTAAGTAATTGACACAACTTCAGGTAAGACATCAAGACTTCTGCTTATAAATCAAATACTTTCTCTCCCAAAATTAATAGAAATATTGAAAATCGAAATAAATTATATTTCCAAGATATAATTAATATTATTGAAAAGTCCAGATGGAGTTAATATCGTGATCATATTTCCCATACTTATTTGCAGCAGCCTGAGTAAATTTTTGTGGAAGCATACTGCTGGGAAATCTAGTAGAGTGTCTTGGTCCATACCTGACCCTGTGAAATAAAATAAAGTGTTTAAAAATGCTTATTCATCATGTTAAAGCTTTTAAAATTTGGCCTTTCCAACTAAGAAGTTCATAATTCTGTGGGACCTTCAATATGCCTAATTGCAAGACAGGTCAGTATAGGTGCTATAGACAATCAATTATTTAGGACACTGCTTATGCTTTTAATGAGTTTCCTCAGGTGGACTCCTGTAGCCTTAAAGGACTGTATTGATTATAAGCAAGGTTTCTGCAATTTGTTTTAGATATACCTTAAAAGACATTAATTTTGGGAGGTTTTAGGCTGGATTTTAGCTTTTCCCCCATCAGTTTAAAACAAAATAACCAAATTTTGAAAAATAAAAACTATTTTTCTTTGAAGATACCCAGTAAAAAGTGAAAGCTGTGGTTACTTTGACACTGTCCTTTCTCTTTCCAGCTTGCCAGTAGCTTTTCATATTTGAGTCTTTCAGTGCATAATACTTGTTTAACTTGCATTGTTGGTTTTATAGACGATCCTCAAAATTTTTAGGGGTCTTATTTGAAGTCACTGATAGAGCACTCAAGTAGGAATTTCTGACACGTATTATGGAATAAGGTCATAATTTTTCCTCACTGTTGAACTTTTTTGATGTGTTATTACAGCTGTAGTGAGAATAGACAAGCGAGTTCAGTTGATAAAATGGAGGTGTTTAAATGGCAGTTGTTCACTGCCCAAATCTGCTGTTTGTCCTGGCAGTGCCTATTCTGATTTCTTTGCTTATAGAAGCTTATCCATCTCCTGTACATCTTCTCACTTTCCAAATTGTTGCTTGCACATAAGGTTTGGAAACTGTGGTATAGCTGGTTGGTTTCTTTTTTTTTTTTTTTTTTTTGTTAAATGTTTTCCAAAATTAATTTTATCTGCTGTATAAGATAGAGACTACACAGTCCCTTTTGAAGTATTTTCATATGCAACAGAACAATTTAAACTCATTTGGAGAAGAGACAAAGCACCAGGATTTATGTGGGAATGTCACAAGTGACAAGCCCTCCCTAATGAATTGCTTCAAAAGAAAAGTACCACCTGTCTGACATTACTCTAGACTTAATTACCCTGTATCACTTCTGACAACTGCAGAAAAAACAGACTGATGTTTCTGACCTCTAATTTGAAGAGATATTTCCATCTTGATGTTGTTTTAATCAAATAACAAAAGGTCTCAGTATTGCCAAGCCACAGCTGCCAGTCAAGAGAATTGCATTCTGCATGACAGCTCCAGGTTCTCTTCATCAGTATTTTGTTGCTTTCACTCCCATTAAGAAGTGTTATAATATAAGCCTTTACTTTTATATTATCTCTTAAAGAGAAATTAGTATAATCTTTCAATAGGGGTACATGTGAACCACCACAGGGTTTTGTTCCTTGTAGACATGCAAACTAAATGACAAACAACTTTTCTTCCAAAACCTTCTTCATCTGTAAGAGTGATAAGGAAGTAGAAAACTACCTGGAAAGGACTGTTAACTGCTTGATATTTTACCTAATTTTTGAATAGAATTATTTCTGGTTATGATTTTAACTTTTTTTTCCCCCATAGACCATTTATTACTATTTGAAATTCTTTTTTTACAAACTTGAAAAAATATCTCTCACCCTGGAATATCTAATATGAAAGTATAAATGTTCTGTGGTGAACTGAATAATTAATTGTGTCTAACTATATTTGAGGTGATTGGAAAGGAGTGTATGCATCTCTATGGCAACTTTATCTTCTGTAAAGTCTCTCCTTAATGTGAAAATTCAAGAAAATGTATATTTGAATAGCTGAGGTTAAATTAGGAGGATACTCCAAATGTAAAGTGTATTATGTATTGTGAGACATCTGGTATTTCTTGTAGAAATGAGCACGAAATTTTCTCAAACTTGTGGTGTCAACAACTAGGAAATGCTACATTTGGTGATACTCATGCAACTGTTCATTTTTCCCCACTGCTGCTGTGCCTTTCTCTGTGGCTTTAAAGTGCACAGTGACATCCTGGGTCTCATTCCATGTAATCTCAGTGTTCCACAAGCTTTGGGCAGCCTGTTTTTCATGCTGCCTACAAGGCATTAACATCTCTATTTGACAAATAAGAAGCCACAGCACAGAACTACCAAAGTTAGAATTACATGTTAAATTTGAGATCTGTCTGAAAGGCAGCTGTAATCAGTTTTTCAGGCCAATTACTGCTGTGACTTGAAATGTTTTTAGGGCATAATTTTGTGGTAGATGTGGTGCGGGTATGTGTCTGTGTGTGTTATCATTAGTGCATGTAATCTTTGCCGGTGGGGTTAAATTCATAGAAATTTGGCGTTCTCTCAATAGACTAATGGGCTCAAGATAGCCCTGAGGGTGATTTTTTGCAGACATTTGACAATGTAGGAGCAGTGAAGTTTGGGGCATGAGATCTGTGATCTGTGCCTGACCTTGCTTCTCTCTCTTTTGCTTTGCTTCCCCATTCCCTCAAGCCCCTCCTGGTGGTCTGCCTTCATGTCCAACAGCTCACCAGTCTGGGCTCTGCTCTGGGACATCTAGTGTCCCCTCCATGGATTTTCATCAAATATAAATCCAATTAATTTTCATGAAAACTTGTGGGGTTTTGTAGAAGGGTTGTTTGTTTTTCGTTTATATTTGGGTTTGGGGCGCTTTTTTTTTTTTTGTGGAGGAGGGTTGCCTGTGGTCTGTGATGAGCCATTTGTTCTTCACTGGTTTTGATGGTATTTATTTTTTAGCTCACTTTCCAGTACCATTCTTACTTCTTTTTCCCCACTTATTGAAGGAAGTGCTGGATGAGGGACATCTCACAAGGACAGGGGCTTCACTTTTCGTGCTCACAGCAATAAAAGTCAGTAAAAGTTAAAAAAAAGGGAAAAGTTCTTTTCTGACCTCTCCCTAGTGCACTGCCACATGCATAGTACTGAAATACATTTTCCAGGTTCTTTTAATGACTGCAACTTCTCCCATAACAGATATTTTCTTTCTCTCACTCCTCTCACAGGGACTAGAATGGATATGTTCCAAACCAGGAATACTGAATTTGCCTGCAACTCCAAGGACACATTGAGATACCTTCCAGGAAAATAGCTATATGATTAATATTTCTGAATAGGAGAAAATCTTTTATCTAGCCTAACTCTCAAAGCTATGGTTAACAATAAATTTTAATAGTAGAAGTAAAAACACAATTATAGAAATTTTAGCCTGCCTGGACTGTGTTTGATAAAAGGGTAGAATGGAAACCTCATGACAGTGTCACTGACTTCTAAATAGGTCTTATATAATCAACCTTGTTCAAATCAGTCATAATTTGGATGCCTTTATGGCTTTACAAAGGAGAATCTTAATGTCCTTCATAATGACTAATAAATCAAGAATAAAACCACTGGCTTTGGGTTGGATACAGCAGCTGAAATGCAGAAATTAAATGGCTTAACTTGTACTCTATTGTGGCAGAAAGAATTCAGATGTTATGACCTCTTTCTTTAGTTTTTATCATATAATAATATTCTATTACAGTTATTCTTAGTTTTACACCAGTTGGGAGGATATTTGTGAGTCATCCTTTAGGCTGCCTTTGGGTGCAAATAATGATATCCATACTTTTGGTCTTCCTAATCTTTTGCATCACTCTTTATCACCCCATTATCATTTCCAGCATGAGAAGTGCATTTTCATGCAGGACCTTGAAGAGGGTGAGTGCAAACACATATCTGAACTGGAGACATCTGTTATATCTCATGCAGTGGGACAGGTAGTATTTGTGTCTTCTGTAGTCAAGCTTGCTGACAGATGTTGAAACATGAGTTGTAAACAGCTGCTCTATCTGAAATATTCCAAGCACTTTCAGCCGTATCTTTCTTTATATTTCACTCTTTGACAAAAAAAAATACTTGTATGTGGTGAACCTACTTTATTGTGTATACAACTAATGTACCTAGGTGTCAGTAAAGCATCATGCTGGTGACATTATCCTGTGCTTTTCAGTGTTGTGTGACTTTGCTCTGCATCCCTTTCTGTTTTTCAGTCGGTTGTTTTCAAGAAAGCAACTTTGTTCAGCCTGGTTTTATAGTTAGCGTTACTTTATCCTGAGCAAAATTTACTGGAAATAAAAGTTCATTTTCATAAAAGTTCATTCTGTAGGCTATTATATCAATAGCCTACAGAAATACTCAATTTCTGTTGGGTTTTGTCTTAATTTCTTTCTGAATGTGTCTATTAGCGTGCAGAGAATAAGAATTTTGGGAGAGAGTCTTTAGGCTGGACATATTCTGGATAAACAGAGGGAAGAGATGCTGAAATTGGTACTTCTGGTTTTGTGTATAAACTACAAAAAGCTGGATTTCAGGCATCTTTCCATAGATGGCAAAACAATCATTCCTATTTCCCTGACTTCTGTGGCCAGTCCTGGAAACGGCTTCCTGTGGCTTATCCAGCCTGGTGAAGTGGCTGCTCAGCTATTCCTTATTTTTTAGAAAACATTAAAGTGGCTGTTCTTCAAATTAAGTATTACCAAGGTCCTCCTCCCAACAGCAGGTGTGGAGCTATAATTGGCCATTAGGATGTCATGTTTTGGTTGGAGACTTTGAGTGGATAACAAAGCTAATTTCTCTCGCTACAAGCTCTCTTTTATTACAAGGGAGAACTCCGAACCAGGTCAGGCTGGTCACAGAGGTAGTGGCTTATTTTCATCAGTGAAACCAATTAACTTTCTCAATTTCAGTGCTCATATTTCAGTGTAAAATTCTCAGTTGTGTAAAGGCACTGGAAACTTGATTAACACATAAATAAATTAAGCTTGCCCTAACAATTAAAAAAAAAAAAAAAAAAAAAAAAAA
>WEIU01005276.1:1620-19648 GCA_013389925.1 Aegithalos caudatus | reverse complement strand
AAATCAACTTTTTTTTTTTTTTTTCCATTATAAGTAATTTGGTGTTGTCCTTGAAATCTGACATATGCAGCTTTTTTATTTATTTACTTATATAGGAATATGTGACTTTACACAAATGAATGCTTTTATTATGACCTCTTATCTGATGTTTTGCATCAGATTTACAAGTTGGATTTTACAGGCCTTTAACCTAGTTCTTTGGGGAGTTCTTCCCTTTTCCAATAGAAATGAAGTAGATTGAATTGAATTGCACCAATTGTATAAAATTGTATTAATTTTCTGTTATTTTAATTTTTTAGAAATAGCTTTAGAAAAATTCAAATATATTGTTGATATTTAACCATCAGTGGAATTATTTTCCATGATATAAGCTGATGAGAAGCTGTAGAACAGCCTTTTTTCATAGAAAATTTCTAAATTCAACTAATTACATTGAATATCTGAACTAATTAGGCCTGGAAAAGGAAGCACTTTGGGAATGGTATAAGAAAGAGATCATAATTATTTAGTGTACTCTGATAAAGCCCTGCAAATAAAGCCAAGAACCAGAGAGAGGATGCTATGGTAATACACATGCTAAACATGCACAATTTTATCATGTATAGTCATGAATTGTATAGTCATGAATTGCTAGAAAAAAGGGTTACAGAGAGCAAAAGCAATCTAGTTTTCAATGACTTTTTTCCTCTCCTTTTAAATATTTTCCAATTCTTGACCTATGAGATATGAGCATTCTAAGTTTTTGTATAATGAGCAGCAGAGGACATCTGTGAAATCTTCCTGCCTGGTTGCTCTTCATTTTCAGTGCTTCCCGTTGTGTTTCTCTATTGGGGGATAATAAAAGGTGGGAAATTGCAATATTGCAAATCACAGATTTATGAAATGATGTTAAATTGTTTGTGGAAATGTAGAATCTTGGTTAGTTCTAAGCCTTTGCTTTTGAAAAATGATGGTTTTGCCTTGGAAAAGACTTTAAGAAAGAATTTATAAGAATGTACAAAAACATCCTTGCAGGGATATGGACAGTGTATGTGGGCTTATGTTCATCCTGAGCCAAACATGTTTTATTATGGTGCACTTCTTTAAAAACTGACTTTGCTTTGAGGAGTCAGCTGACTTGGGGTCTTCTTCTGGGCCTGGAGGGAGGTGCCTGTGTCATTGATCCAGTTGGGCTGGGCTGGAGGCACTTGTGTCCTGGCTGAGCTCCTGCTTTCCCCTTGCCCCTTCCAGTGTCCTCCTGTACAGGAGCACTATTGATTTGAAGTGAACATCAGAGAGCATTCACTGGCTCCTGTAATGATCATCAGATCTGAGTGTCTCACATGCATTTGTAAAGTACAAGTAACACCAAGATGAAGTCACAGTAAATCTGGGCCTTTTTTGCTGCTGAGCCTTTTTATTCCTGTGTCTGGATTCCTGCAGGCACCTGGAGCTTGAGACCAGCTGAAACCTCTCAGAATAGCTCTCCCTAAGTGTTTTCTAAGGAACCACTAAAATCCATACAATAAACTATTTTTACTGTGATTTTAAAACATAGACAAGAAATACGTGTCATCTAGGGACTTACTCTAACAAGTTGTCTGAATTACAATCATTAAGTGGGGAAAAAAACCTCAAAACTTTTTAGGAATTTAAATCTTCCTGGAAATATGTCCAAAAGAGTATGATTTTCAAAGAGATGTCAGTGATACTAAAAACTTTTTTATTTTATATTTATTTCTAGTTTTAATACTCTAAATTATTCGTTCAATTTTTACTGCAGATTTCTGTTTGAAAAGTTGTCTACACCCTGACATGTTATCAAATAAACTGACTCATATGTACTTCTTGAAATTATATGAAGAAAGTTTAACCCTAATTCTTACCTTTTTATTCTAATAACAATCTCAGTTATGAAAAGGGACTGAACAGACACAGAAATTTAACTAGCTTCAAATTCTTGAAGCTGAAACACATCACTCTGAGAGGAGTAATAGATGCTGATGGGAAATACAAACCTGCTCAATAAATTACAAGTTTCCAGAGGTGCTCCAAGCAAGATTTTATTCTAAGCATTTTCCTTTCAGATGTTTATCTTTATATATAAACTTAGATTACTTTGGTAAAATGATTTAATTTTGTGTATGTAATTTAGCCAAATAGTTGCTTCTCATGCAAAAACTTCTTTAATAAAATAACATACTTTAGTCAAAGAAACCCCTCAAGCACAGCTTTTCATTATATATAGGAATGTGTATTAGCTAGCCTGTTTTAAATATTGCTGAAAGCCTGCAGTCCTAACAGCACAGATGGCTGAGGAACTTCATAATTCTCAGTCTTTTTTTTATGTCATTTTGTTTATTGATGATGCATTATGTAAGTGATACTGGTGGATTATATCTACACATTTGCTGTTGTAAATCAGTGTAGCTAATTAATCGTCTTCATAATTCTTAATTTTTGAAGGTATCTTATCACAGATTTTAACATGGGAAGCCAAATTCTTTTGTCTTTCTGTACAGGTATGAATTAAATTTCTTCATTTAGGTTCACTGAGATAGTTTTAGATAAGTTGAAAACAAAGTTAGACAAAATAAGACCACAGTAATTCTGTATCCACTTGAAAAATGAGGTTTATATAGGCTGAAGTAGTGGGATTGCTTTATGTTTAGGAAAAGTAGCTACTTAGTAAGTGATTAGTTAAAAGGTTACTAATTTTGGCACTGTTAAATTGTATTCATCTGCCTAAAATGCTCTACTTAGCTTTCGGAGGCCTTTGTTTATAACTGACTACAAAATTTTTCAACACAGTCATCATCCACAATTACTGAAATTTCAGTGAATAATTATTAACACATTGAGGATTTACAAATATTTGTAGTTCTCAGTTCGTATTTTAAAATTACGAGCATTCCTCATCTCAAATTAAATTTTGAATTATCCAGCATTAATATGTATTTCCAATTATATTTTCAGGGCTACATTTTAAGCTGTAGAGTTCAGTTGAAGCTTTAAGCACAGAGAATAAATAAAACTAAGGGGTTTACCTTACTCTCCATCAGGAGCATTTGCAACAGTAAAGCTTGAGTGCCTAAATACTAACTACAAATGTTTCATCAAATTGGAGTTTTGATATGGAATGAATAGTGACAGGACTTGTTTTCATGTGACTGATACCTTAGCAATTAGCATTCAACTCTTGGTTGATAATATTATGCACTGGCATTGTACCTAATACTACAGAGTAGTATTGGGCCCCTTAAAGATCTTGGGCAGTTTTCTATTTATTGATTGATTATGAAAGGTCTTGGTTACGTTTCTTTTCCACTGGTGTTGCAGGAAAAACAAACTGTTGTGAATCAAAGACAAATTTACTCCTGGCTGCTTGGGGAATGGTGTCTTCCTCCCAGCCACCTCAAGGGAAAAAAGAAACACTGGGAGAGCAAAGCAAGAGCTAAGCCACGGCTTTTGTCCCCCGGCTCTCCTGGCTTTTGTCTTGGCTGTGCTGCAGGAAAATCCTCCCATGAACAGAGTTTTGTCTCTGTTTAATGCATGCAGGGATAAACTTGACTAAGCTGGACTGAAGTGAAGTCTGGCGCACACAGCTTACAGAGGGTCTAGTTGGTGATACAGATGTGGCAAACTGGATTAGACCATGAGCTCTTCTTTCTCTCTGTCCTGAAACATACATACACATATAAATACCAAAACAAGCAAACAGAAAATTGCTTTTTGCACATCTCATCAGTGAGTAAAAAAACACATTTTAAATGGGTGAAGTTTTGATACCATTTCTTCATGCAGAATTTGAGAAAAGGGCCTTTGAGAGTAGTAATATGTAATTTTTCATTTAGCAATAGGTAATAAATGTGCACAGATGCTTAACATACAGAAGTTATTATTGTTCTGTTGGGCAGTGACTCTTGAGTTTTATCAGTTTTCACTTCTTGCAGAGAAAGCAAGAGTGCTGATACCTCATTAGAAAATCTTGTCCTGTTTCATGTGTTTACTAGTAGAGAGACTAGTACAGTGATACTGGAAGTTTAGTTGTGTCTGTTTTAATGGGGTCAAGAAATAATAATTGTTGCCTTTGGTAACTATTAGTATGTAAAGTATGCTGGTTCTCTGCTAGTTAGGAAGGTAAGTATTACAGAAAAATGAAGTATTTAAAATAAATGAAAAAATGCTTTGTGGTGTCAAGAAATGCCACTGCTGCTCAGTTTTTATTTTAAATTTTGTAAGAACTTAAAGCACTTATTTTAACTGCATTCTAATCATATTAAACAACTATTAGAATAGACTGAGAAATTTCATTGTATTAATTAAATCTAACAATGGTACTCTATCCAGATGAGAGATAACATTTGAATCAATATATGGTTTTCTTACTTGTTATAAAAGAGCAAATTGTATTCTCAGCAATTCTTCTCCTTGATGGCAATTCTATAGATGGATTTCCCCTTTGACTCAGGGTATTTCCATCCATTTAATTATTGAACAAACACGGCCTTACAAAGTCCTTTTAACAACTCTGTTAATAACTCTTCATGTAAATTAAGAATCAAATGTCCTTTCCTTATCTATTATTATGTTATAAAAACCAAAACAACAGCAAAAAAGGGACCACAAATAAAAACCTGCTTAATCTATGTATATGTCTCCCATCAATGCAAAGGCATTTTTCACTTCTTGACATGGAATAAGTGGCTGTGATGAAGGTCTGGGGCTGATAGCCAGGCTGCTCCCTGCTTCATCTGCAATAGGAAGGGAGAAGACCCTAATTACTAATTTTAATTTTGGAGGAGGAGCATTGTAGCTAATCTAGAGTCTAGGCCTTCCTCAAGCATTTCATTTAGCTGAACTTGCATGTAATTGCATTCTGAAGAGTGCTTAGCATATTTGTGTCCATATTATCTTCATTTAATGGCTTGCATGTAAATCTCTGTGCCATCATTGGTGCAATTTTGGAGCACTCTGTATTCCACTGGCATCTTTTCTGGGTAGGTTTATGGAAGCAGGGCAGCAGAGAGGTCAGCATGCCAGCCCACCTTGTAGAGGAAAAATTGGGTGGACTTGTTTTGGGTACCTGAGTATTAGCTGTGGTGCAGAATATATCTGGAATAACTTTTGGCTGGTGAGACTTTTCTGTGTTTGCAGACACAGAGGTGGCAGAGGGGACAGTGCTTACCTGGATTCTCACAGGAACAGTGGATTTTTAGTAAGGTGCAAACTACAGAGCAAGAGGCACTGTCCTGAAGTGCTAAAGGTGGTGGAGCGTGAATACATAAAAAGTGTTAACACAATATATGCTTAACAGTTTCAGGCATTTTCAGTCTTCAGATAAACATTCAGGTTTCTCAAAGATTTTCTACTGTAAGTACGTCTACGAAGTAAGCCAAAAGTTCTGATTGGTTGGACTTGTTACTTTAAATATTTGTTGGAGATGACGCTTTCATTACAGGTCTCCTGTACCTTGTGTATACATCTTTCAGAGAAATGTAGAGGCAGTCCTTAATCTCAATGGTCGAGGAGAGTAGTTTGCCAAAAAATAGTCAGGGATAGGGACAACACACACAATCTCTGTGGTCTTTGTTACATATAGTAGCTCTCAAAAATGTAGTTAATGCATTTTAATCACCAGGCCTAATTGCAGTTTGTAAAGTGAAGATGACAGCCAGTAATAGCATTGAAAAGAAAAACACAGCTGCAGTCAAGTACACACTATAGGAGTTAAAAAGAGCTGCTTACACATATAGGTTAAAGTTTATGTTCCTGGAATTAATAATGAATTAAGGAACAAGAATCAGATTTAATGCTCACTTTACTGCCATTAGAGTTGAAAATGATCTCCAGGAATACTTGGAAGTGAGATGAACACTTGCTTAAACAATTAATAAATGTCATCAGACGTTACTGGTTGTATGTGCCATCTTTCAGAATTGTATGGAAAGCTGTGCTCATGTACCAGTGCTGTGTGTGGAGATGTGGCTGCTTGAACACTTGCACAAGTGAACATCATATGGGTGAATATTTTGCTTCTATCACAGCCAAGCAGTTGCAGACCTCTGATTTATCTGAGGATCAGAAGCCACTGCAGAAACTTCAGACCTTTAACCATGTATACCCTTGGGTATATGTGTATATGCCCATGTGTTTCAGTTGGTGCTTTGGGTAGTGTTAAGATACATTTCACTTCAATACAAATACTGCAAAATTTGAATATGGATGAATTTAAAAAGTACCTCGTGGTGATTTTTTTTTTTTACTGTTTGTAACTTGCTTCTGAATCACCCCTTTGATGTCTTTGTTTACTGAATGTGCATAGAATGTCTACCGATCAGATTTCTAGCTAAATTTTAATGTTCTAGAATAAATATTAATTGATCTACATTCATAACTGTATGGTGTAAGTAAATGCACAGAATTTTAATACCTTGAGTGTTTTTTGCAGTATTAATTAATTTTCTAAAGTAGCATTTAATATTAAAAGAATTAATTCTGTAAAGTAATATCTAATCTCAATTTTTAAATGTGTAGAATGCTTATGTTTCTGACAAGGCCTGTAGGAAAAATCAANGATAATTCCATAATTTCCTTATTTCTTAGTGTTGGCATTATACTTGTTGCAGTCATTTCAATCTACATTGCTTAGACTGCCAAGACTGTAATCCTCACTAATGAGAGTAATCCAGTAACATGCATCATTTCAAGCAATGACACTGATTTTTCACCTCCTTCCAGCCAAGATGGAGACTTGTCCTCCCAATATCTGTGAAATAGGAAAGTACTTTATTTTGCTTCTCTTTTTTTTTTTTTTTTTTTTTTTTTTCTTTTTTTTTTTTTTTTTTTTTTTTTTTTTTTTTTTTTTTTCCTGTGTGTACAGTATTATTTTATTTATATTTTTCAAACTGAAAGATAAAGTAGGTTCCTCTTATGCTCTAGCAGAGTCTTGAACTACAAGGAGTGCTGTGGGGAATGTCTTGACAGGGCAGTACATTGAAAAGTAGGTGTACATCTGTTCCATTTTAAAATAAAAACCAGTGGACCCTTAAATGCTCACCTTAAATCGAGGGCATTTAAATAAATCAACAACCAAAAGGAAGATGACTTAACTGCTTGTTTATGAGACTATAATCTTTCTCAATTTTTAAAATATGTAAGTCCTGATGATGACCTGCCTTATTGGCTGGTTGAATATTTTGTGTGAGATTTATGTTGTACAAGCCAAAGATGACAGTGCAAAATATTCAAAAAATGAAGCAAGGAGCGTGTGTTTCTCTGACAAGGATCCATATGATACAATACAGCACGCTTACAGTGTGCATGCACTTTTATACAAATGGTGTCCTATGTAATTTTCTTTTTACAGTGTAAATACTTGCTTCTTCTTGAAGATAACTTAAGCCATGTTAGAATCAGCTTTAAAATTTTGCCTTCATATGCTTCTTTACCATGCTTCTTTCTTTATATCACTGAGTAATTCTTTCAGTATATTTACTGTTAGCACTGAAAATTGTTTTCTCACAACCACACCTATCTTCATGGTGAAATGGGAAATGTTAATTAAATTCTCTCTCTGTTTAAGTTTGTAGTCAGGCTAACTTTGCTTAGTCCAAAATGTCAGCATCCAATCAGACTGTGTTCTGGGTTGTATCTTACCATGTGTAAAACCTATCAGGGAGCAAGTATCTGCATTATATTCTATTAAATACTATCTGCATGCCTGATTATATAAACAAAGAAGCTATCTTAAGTTTTCTTCATGTCCTTGAGTATCACATTTGACTACAGTTGGAACAGAAATAATTTAAAAAGAATGATTTTTCTTTTATGCATAGTGATGTCCTTAGCTCTTAAACCATTTAATATGGAGAATTGTGTATTACCAAAGTTATTTTCTATTTAAGACCTAATTTTCAATAGAGGAAACATGTCAAAGACCTGAAATTCATTCCATTTTCTTTATTACTGGGAAAGTAAAATAGAAGCGTGCAAAATTTTAAGACATCCATTTACATTGCTTGAAATGTCACAGTCATGCCAATTTGACCTTTGTAAGTTGTTTTGAATTAATTGTAAATCGTTTTTCATGTTACTTTTATTAATACAGCTCCCTGCTGCATGGTTTTCAAGTTCTTTCATTATAAGAATGGCAGTATTTTTAATTTCCAAAACTGGTATTTGTTTGCAAACCCTCTGGGTCCTGCTGTGATGTTAGGTGGAGCCTGAATGTCATAGAATCATTGTTTCTGACAGCTAATCAGATATCCAAATGATTTAACCTCTGTGTGTCATTGTCATCAAGCTGATGATGCTGATGAAGAATGCCTGACAATTAGCGATGTAGAAATACCAAAATAACAAAGACTCTATTTATGTGGTTGCTAAGTTAGTTGTTAGGTGTTGCAATTAGAGGAGTAGCCAACTCATTCCTCACTTCTCAAAATTCTCAGAAACAACTTTTTTTTGCTTCTTGTGTTGGCCAAAGAATGTTTGTCTTGTGAACTGAGTAAAAGATGCAGAATATTGTAGTCACTCTGGTTTTCTTGATCCTCATGCTCACTGAATTAGCCTAAAGATCCATTGCACAGAAGATGGTAGATACCAGCATGAGATTCACACAATATTCTCAGTTGGAAGGGGCCCACAAGCATCACTGAGTCCAGCTCTTAGGGAAATGCTCCACCAGAGACTGAACCCACAATGTTAGGTGTTATTAGCACCACGCTCTGACCAACTGAGCTCATCTCAGCATCTGCATATCAGTAATTAGTTGTTACTGAAGCTAAACACTGCCTCAGGATACTCGTGCTCAGATCCATCTGAATACCTTCCCACCATTAATCTTTATAAATCCCCTTTTATCCTTTTACACATTAGTCCCAAGGATTTTACATGCTCAGGAATTCTGCAGCCTAACTGTGAACCATAGAGTGAGCGGGTAACCAGATTCAAATTTTGCAGTGTGAAAACTTTAAAGAAGCTAAAGAGTGCACAGAGAAGATGTATTATTAATAAGTTAAAGGAGGAGTGTGAAGAAAATAGGAATTATACCTGATTTAAGCAGGGGAAGAGGGTGTATGTTCTCTGCTGTGTTCCCATTGAACTGTTTTGTATAGTGCTATCTGAACTTCCTGAGAATTAATGGGTATAACATTTTTTGATTCGTTCTTAACCGTCATGCTCTAATTTCAGTGAATTTCCCTTGGTTCATGCACAGGTTTTTAGTAGCTGTCAAAGCCACAGTGTAATAGTTTCAGCTTTGTTGGGTGACATTTTATCAGTAGTCTTGTCAGCTGAATCCTCACTTCTCTCTTTCCTCTCCCAGTAAGTTATCCATAAATTTTAACATTCATTTTAACATATTTTTCTTCCTTTCCTTCCTCTGCTGGCATATGAGTTTTCTATGCTGAATATTTTCAATTGGTCTTTTGTACATCCTCCAAGGTAGAAGCCCAAACTGAAATTCCAATATCTGTTCACTCTGTTTCTCTATTAGGATGAATGTGATCAAAATATCTACGCAGATTGATTAAGGTGCCTGTATAAAGCATTAGGCTACAAAGAAAATTACTCTTCTTTACTGTTGCAAAAACATCGGAATAGAATGACAATATGTTTCTTCAATGTAGTTTATGATCTTGTGAAATGTCACACTTGCCTTGAGATGTCTAGACTGGAAAAGAACAGCTGTAAAAAGAATGACAAATAGATGTTTTTCTTCTTTTTCTGTAGTGAATCTATATTAAGGAAACACAGCTCCTCTCAGTAGAGCTGATGAGTTGGCACCGAGTTGAAATAAAAATCGATGTTTATAATAGGTAACTGTCCTAGCATCAATACTAATATTTCTTAATCTTCACTTAATGTTATAGATATGAAATCTTTCACTGAAAGCAGTTCTGAATGATGTGTGCAATGAAAAAAAAAACCCTCACTGATCAATGCACAGAATACATACAGACAGCAAATGTATTAGTTATCTAAAATCTTCATGTAAAATGTACAGCAAGAAAATCCTACTTTCAGTAAGGAGGGCATGAAATCTGCCAGGATATAAATACAATTTGTTATTGCAAATATTCTTGTTACTTGCTCAGACAATGCCCACTTAATGAGAAGATAAGCAGTGCTCATATTAAATCTAATTTTAATAAATATTTCATTAGTGCTTCAGATATTCTGAAGTGAAGTAAGAGTTTCAGGGACATGTTAGAAAATATAATGATGTAATTTTAAAAATTGCTCCTCCCTTTTTCCCCTACCCTAGAATGGAAAAAGTACCTGAAAATATCAATAAGGGAATTATCTTCAGGAATGTGATTTCTACAGCTTATAATGCCTGTTCTCTGTAATGATAGCTTTTTCCCCACTGTTTCCTGGGTAAAAAGACAGTTTGAACTATTGGTGGCTCTGGGCACATTGCTGAGTTCTAGCTTTAATACCTTTTGACTTAAAAATTCTAAAAAATGCAATTCTTTGTAACAGTTGTCACCATCTTTGTGATGAAGTCTAAAAATCATTTCTATTGTGCTCTCATTTTTCACCATCTTAGAGGCAAAAGAGACAAACACCTCCCCCATTCTTCCAATATGAATGTGTTTTCTTTGTGTGAGAACTGAACAGTCACTTCCAAATAAAGCTGTTAAATGAAAAATAGAAGCCTCAGAAAGAAGCTGAAGGAAGAACAGTCTGCAGTAAACATTGTGGCTGTTGAAAAGGTGTTGCTTATGAGCTGTCTAGAAATTAAATTATTTTTCTTTTCAGGAGTTTTTGATATTATAGGGCATAGGGGATGCACTTTTAACATTCCTTGTAATCCAGGTTTTCTGAGAAGTGCTGGTATTTAGACTTTTATCTAATTTGTATTAGCCTTCACCTGTACAGTTGGAGTTTTTCCAAGTATGGGGTAGTACTGGACAGCCGTGTTCAGTATGCCAAACATTCAGATCCTAACGTGTGTTTCTCAAATTTTAAGATCTTTTAGTCACTTGTACAATTGAAGCACTACAAACAGAACTAAGTAGCTGTGAAATGGGAAAGGGTATAGGGGAATTAAATTCTATTCTATTGGCTTCCCCCCACAATTATCACTATCAAAAGGGCTTTGCTCTTTGATTGTCCTTTCTGTTCTACCCTTGGAAAGTGGAGAATGCTTGGGAGTGGTGATAGGATGCCTAGAGACCTGAAAACATGAAATCTGCAATAGTTCTTTCTGAATTAAATAAATCACAACTGTAGTTTAAATACATTCATCAGTACACTGCCTACTTCAGGTGAGGTGAAACAGGGGTGGAAAACACAGTTCACTTACGTTTAATTTACACGGCTATTCTTAGGGGCATGTGTTCTTTTCTTTCAAAGTTTCTCAAATGTAAGATGAATTCTAGCAGTGGACCAGTTGATGCTGTCAGCTTTATAATGACAGTATCTTCTCCCTAAGAATAGTGTTTGTATTGTAAACAATTTCATACTAACACCTTGGTCTCATTAATTGCAAACTTCTCTGATACATTCTCTGATGTCCCAGTGGCAGCTCCTTCTAATTAACTCAGACACTAATTGGGTCAGATGAAATAAAGTTGACAGCAGTCAGTCAAGCAGACTAGAACAGCCTGTTCTCTAATTTCTTTTGACAGAGGAACAAAAAAAGAACTTGAAATATTACAGAATACTGCTAACTACCGCAGTGTACTTAGCATGGTTGTTTGCAATGAATATTTTAATAAAAACTGTAACAAATGTTGGTCCTTCACATATGGTTAACCCATCCTCCTCTGTGTTCTCCATGTGTGTGACATGAATTTTGAGAGTCTGTGACCATGTAAAGCATTTGCCTGATTTTTTTCTTTCCCGTAGGAGCAAAACAGAAAATCTGGGACAACATACATAAAACTCAAAGCAGTTCAAAGCTTTGCAACTATGCATCACTAGATGGCATTTGCTGAAAACAGAACAGCAATTTCATTTTCAAATCAGAAGGCTGTGTGAAACACTAGATACTAATGTCATGTTTTAGATTCTGATTACCTTTTCTGAATTGTGATGCTTCTTTCAGTTTCATTTCTTATTAGTTGAAAATCTATAATTCTGAAAGTTTGTGGGCTCCTATGTCCTATTTTTGATGTGCTGTGCTCTGGCTTGCTCATGAATTAATGTTATTGTCCTTGGTCTCCTGTCCTCTATTGCTCATATCTGAACAAAAATAGTAACTTAGATGGTAAAAATCTCCAGCTAAGGAAGGACACAGTCTACTAGTAAGCATTTATCTGCTGTTTTCTGAACAACACAAAAATATCTGTAGTTTTCATAAAGGTTATAAATATGAAAATTGCGGGTAATTTTATCTACTTACATAACCTTGACTTTTATTTTATTTCTAATAATTAAACTCTGTTCTAGTAATACTTCCCATGCAGTGGTTCTGTCACAGATTACTCTGAGATGGCCTTCTGATCAGCAAAATGCTGACCTCTCTTCCAAGGTTTAAAAAACACAAACAAAATCCCCAAGAACCTGTAACCTGTGTGTCCTGAGAAGCCAACTTCAGTGTTGGCCACAGCTCCTTTATCACAGTTTTCCTCCTCTCAGTGCATGGAACTCTCCTGATGAAAACCATAAAACCTAGGGCTGGTTAAAGTTTGTTCAGAACAAGTTTCTTATTTGGGGGGATTTTGTTGTTGTTGTTTGGGGATTTTTGTTTTGTTTTGTTTGGTTTTTTTTGGCATTGCTGAAATACAGTATCTGCCAGTGCTGCTCATTCCTGGCCTGTAACTTTTCCCCCAGTGGTGACAGGGACATTTGTAGTGCTGGGGTCTCTGAGCTGTCTGGTTACACAGCAGCCCAGGTGAGAGCACTCGCTCTCACTGTGAGTTCATTTCAGCAATCCTCGGATCCTTGGTGCAGAGGACTAACAATGCCTATCACAGGTTGTCACCCAGGGTGCAGTGCACACAAACCAATTTTTATTAGTGTCTAACTGAGGAGGATTTTGTGCTGCTGGCTGTTCAATAGGGCTCGCTGCTGCCAGGGCACAGCTGGGCCTGTCCGTCTGTCCTAATGCCACTGTCCTTCCTCTCCAGAGGGTGGGAATACCCGTGAGCACAGAGGGGAGAAAAAGGGTTGATACTGATTCTCTCTGTCTTCAGTGAATAATTCCCATTTTCTCGAGAAAGAACAAAAATGGGTTAAAAGTAAGGAACTCTGAAACCAGAGTTACTACAGTCAAGATATATTTAATCTGTTTACCAGGTCTAGTCACTCTTTCAAAGAAGTTGTATTTTTTTTTTTTCCTAAAATGTCAGTGAGGTTCTTTTGTTCCACCCAGCCCAACAACCAGCAAGAGGGCTGAGCAGCAAACATTGCCTCCCTCCTCTGAGCACATTGTGATTTCTGCTAATCAGCCTTACAAGTTATTAGTTGTTTTTGTAAGATGAAATTATCAAAGTATCTCTCAGCAGCTGTAGTAAAAATTGCAGGTTTGAGCTGTGGAGTTGCAATAGATTTTATATATAGTAATAAGAATAACAATAGTAAATCTATGTGGCAAAAAGTGTTTCTGTTAATTTTATATAGTACTACATGAGGTATAAACAGCATTTGACTTGTGCTTCCCTAATCTGTAAACAAGAAAAAAATGTCCTGTTCAAATGAATCAATAAGAAATATTAAGTATTTTCCCCATAGAAACTCGTTTGACAAGATGGAGTTAGTATTGACCAACTCCTACTTTTCTTTCAAATTTAGTAATTCCAGTATCCTTCACAATTAGTTTAGTCCACTTTGTAACACTAAGGAGATTTATCCTGCGAGTGAATTTTGTCGCTTTCAACAACAAAACAAACAAAACCCAAAAAAACAAACCAAACAAACAAAAAATCCCAAAAAACTACAAAGCCAAACAAAACCTGACAAACAGACAAACCCCAGAACAAAAAAACTTCTAAATCATCATTGGTATTTTTTCGAGGTACTTGGATGTACTGACAACATGATTTCATTGGTGTCTGACTGCAAAGAAGTTGATAATACAATTAAATCAAAAATATTCTGCAAGTTCCAGATTATGGCAGTGGTTTCAGCTGGTACAGCCCTTCTAACTAGCATGGAGGTTTAAGTGAAGACAAATATATTACCTTATTTAAAGGTATAATGTATGTTCTACAGTATTCAGAAAATGCAACCATGACAATGGTATTATGCTAAATTAGCATGGGCTTCCATTGAAATGTTAGCAAGGATTCTTTTCATTTGTCCATATATGTGTATGGATGTTGAAAAATAGATTTAAAAAGGTATACTACTTATCCAAATATATATTGGTGAATATCCAAATAAGTAATTATATATTCCCATATAAATATAAGGTATAAACTGAACTCCTTTTGAATCATCAACTTCTCAGGTAGAGATAGGTTAGTTCTTTAAGTTTGAGTAGTTATTTATCTTGTGCAGAGAAATATGATTTATTGAAGCGCTGGGTCTTTTTAGGTTGCATTTTACTAGTGATTTACTTTTGGGAAAAATTTACTGGATCCAAAGTAATTGCTGGTTAGAACATAATAAAAAATCCCAAGAGACAAAAGCAGTTAAGCTTGTGTTTGCAAAGCTGTTAATAACTAGAACAGGGTATTTTTGGTAGAGTGGTTCACAACTCTTACAAGTCCTTATCCTTGAAAGGGTAAGGCAGGGGTGGGTCATCAGCACTTGAAGCAGATCTGTTGACAGTCCTGACACTCAGGTGTTGTGTAACAGGTCCTCAGGTCAAATCCCTGGACATGGAGAGTAGGATCAATTCCCAAAGTATATTTGTCTGTGATGGGCCAGAGGAGGTCTAGGTCAACAGCTGGGAGTACAGTTACCAGTGTATGAACTGGAGCTGAACACCCCTTGTTGTGTGTACTTAAAATGTTCTGGAAATGTGAGCTGACATTCTGTTCCTTTTCTCTTTAAATTTCATTGGTATTGTGATCCTACTTTTGTCTTGGGAGTTCCATATGCTACAATTTATTTAGGGAAAAGGGTTGAGAAATGGTGGAGGGGAAGAAGGGCCAGGGGGCGGTTAACAAACATTAACAAATTACATGAATTTGTTCCAACATAGATCTATGTGTACATTTCACAGCTGCCCGTTGTTGTTTCAGGAATCATGTGTAGCTTGTTTGCATTATTCTGGTACTTCTGGATGCTAGTCAAATCTTTTTGACCAATCTGCACATGCTTCAGTAGTTCTTTTGTTCAAATTCACTGCTTCCCTGCATATGATCATTTAGCTACCAGATATCCTTTATTTTTTTCCAGAAAGGAAGTGTTTATCTATTTTTTTCCCAACCCATTCCTTCTTTTCCATATATCTCTTTCCCCCAAGCCAAGGTAAAGGTGTTTACTTCCCCTCCTGTCTTCCCCTTACCCCTTCTTAATTTTTCTTTTTTTTTATCCTTCTTATTCTTTTTGTTGTCATTGTTGATTTTTTTCTGTCATCGCTGTTGTTTTCTTTCCCTTTTTTATATTTCCTTCTGTTCTAGGCTGGCAGGCTGTCATATTCTCTATCATTTGTGCTGCTCCTTATATACACTACATCCATACTGGTTCTCAAAAACACTCATTGAATAGCTAATTAATTAAAGTTAGATTTGAAGAGTGAGACCTTATATAGACACTTTGGAATGTCTTGAAGAATTAAGAAATAGGAAAAGTCAGGAAGCAGTTTTCCTAAAACGTGTAATGAGAGAACAATACCAACTAACATAACGAAATGAGAAAAAAGGTTTTCTCAGTTTAACATTCAGTCTAGGCAAGGTAGTTCAGTAGTTCAATCTGCTACACCAATCTGTCAGTAGAGATCTGTTAGGTTTGGTCTTACAGATCTCCTTTCTTTTGTCCTCTGATCCCTTTCTCTGAGTTCCTCTATTTGAAGGAAATGGGGAGCAAAATCTCTTATCTTAGGAATACACCTGTTCATTTCCTAAATTTACCTTAAATTTTACCACACCTTTGTCAGAAAATTTTAGTATTCTATTTTTCATAGTGTTTAGTTGTACTTTTTTTTCACTATAAATCTATATTAACGAGGGCTTTCAGTGTTCCATTTCTGCTGAGCATTTGAATAGGTTCATCAGTGTTTTGAAAAGCCTGAGATGGTCTGATTATGGTGATTTGACTCTGGTTCCACAGTAAAGTCTCAAGAGGGTAGCACAGGGAACAGGGAGTTTTAACAATATTCAGATTAAGTCAACACACTGCTCATCAGTACATTTATAGAAGATGGACAAAGAATTGTATGTTCTGTATTGCCTTACATTAGAAATAGACTTAAATTCCTTGTCTGTCTGTCAAAGCAGCCTATTGTATTTCCTGTCAACTTGTGAATGTCTTGGATGACCTCAATGACTAAAAATCAAAGCTAGTCCACTTGAATATCTTTCAGTCATTGTATTGCATTGATTTCTTCTTCACCCCCTCAGATAAGCAAGAATGGGAAGGGAACATTTCTCAGCAGCTGTAGTTAGTGGCAGAGTATTGTAGCAATGCCCTGAAAATCTGAAAGAATAATGAGTCAATGGGGCCAGAGTATCAATAATGTGACTATCTGTGGCCTCTTTTGTTCCTAGTGTTCCCACCATTGCTGGTACTCACTCCCACTCACTGGAGAAAATCCTGACCTTTTCTGAATCTGCATTGTTTGGCTGCTAGAAAATCAAATAGCAATTTTGATGGTTTTATTCTCTAAAGTGCAGTGTTCCAATGGACCTGCAGTTGCCATGAATGAGGGAATTGACACCTGCCTTAACACCATTGTTTCAAAGTTTTCACCAGTATATTGGAATTAATTTCTTTCTTTTCTTTCTTTTTCTTATTTCTTTTTCCCCCCTCCATTCTAGCTTGTAGGTTCTGGTAGAAAAAACATAACTATTCAATTACTGTTTACCTAACTCAGGTCAACACTGGGTAACAGAATAAAATGCCTCCTTTTTCCCTGTTTGTGTCCCTGCACCTGTGAAGGAATTGCTTGCTGAAGGCTGCATAAAATCTATCACAGAACTAAACCTTCTATCACTGCCTGTCTCTGAGTGATTCAAACACTTTAAAAATGTCACATCTTCATTGATATGCTAAGGACAAAGATTTTTTGTTTGTTTAAAATTGAAGTTTATAATCTGAGGGCATGGATCATTTCCTATATTCCCCATGTACCAGTGCAGTTTTTTTGGATGTCTTCTAATTTTAGAAATTTGGGTGTACTTACCCTAGAGAAGAATTTTCTAAGCAGCTTATATTGGAAAACATGACCCAGATCTGTGGAAGGCTGAAGATGCAGTCTTCATGTGGTAGTAGGAAAAAACACTGTGGAGTCTCCATCCTTGGAGACAATGAAAAACCACACTCAAGAGTTTCCTGTAAAATCTGCTCTAGGTGGCCCTGCTGGACTGGGGCAGTTCAACCAGATAATGCCCAGAGGTGCCATACAGCCTCAGCCATTCTGAGAGTTAGTGAAAGAAATTTATTCAGGTGTGTCAACAGTTGAGAGGTTAAAGATCCTCTAGAACAAATGGGAAGGATGCACCAAAGTGTGCAAATTTCCTTCTCCCTACTACATGTTTTCTGTGGGAAGGTGATTTTTGTGATATAAATGGTGTGATGTAGTGACATACATAGTGTATGTTTCTGAACCTTGGTTCATTTTGCAATCTGGTTGGTATTTGTCAGCTCAAATTGTTTGAAAAGTATTATGTTTTAGTGATTTGTTAACATTGCTGTATGCTTTCAGAATAGTAATCTAGAGTATACTGGTACTTAAAATAATTTTTTTCCTTTTACCATTTTTTATTTAATATGTTTGATGATATTTGAGGGGGTAGGGTGTTGTGGAAAAATAAGGGTAGTAAAAAGTGTAGTTTACTAAGAGATGACAACATAATGTGGGGTCTTTTCTTGTAGAGAACAGACGGGAATTGCATTGGAGTGGTAGGTTGCAAACATGGGCTATTAAGTATCTAGGGAAGTTGTATGGTGACCACTTGCCATTATTAGTAGCATCTTTGCTCTTTTG
>WEIU01005274.1:2787-14450 GCA_013389925.1 Aegithalos caudatus | reverse complement strand
ATGTTTTGCTTTCCCATGACAAGCACTTAGTGCCAGCAGCTATTTTTCTTCCACTTTTAGTTTTAAAACCAGGAAAAAAGTCAGCTTGCTTTCCTGATAAAAATCAGGAAGTCTTAGAAGCAACTTTGTCTAAAGAAACTGTTTTTAAATGATGAAGAACTGTGGGAAACTGTTCTCACCACAGTTCACCTGGCTTGGAACCAATTCTCCGACGCTTTTTCCTCCAGAAACCTCCCCAAGTGAATATGTTCATCATCCATGTGGTAGAAGCCACATCAAAAATACCTCTGCAGCGACTCGCCTACCTAGAACCTCTTCCCTGAGCCCCCCAGGGATCCATGTCCTGAGCCCACCTGAAGAGCGGAGCGCAGTCCCGAGGCTGCTCAGCACTGGGCTACAGCCCAGAACCCCTGAGGTACCAGGAACAATTCATTTCTCCCCA
Organism: Aegithalos caudatus; assembly: GCA_013389925.1. Taxonomy (NCBI): domain Eukaryota; kingdom Metazoa; phylum Chordata; class Aves; order Passeriformes; family Aegithalidae; genus Aegithalos; species Aegithalos caudatus. The sequence continues at coordinate 14,008 of WEIU01005274.1, read as the reverse complement.
AATTGCTTGTGTAGCTGCCTCCAACTTACAGAGACCACCATGTTCCTAATGTTCCTCATGCATTTCTGAAACCTGGAGGATGAAGAGCAGAAGATGCCACAAGTGGACTCCTGGAGCAGACCTGAGCAGGAGGATAGGCCAGTATTTCCTGCAGGAAGCAGAGCCTCCCTGTCAGGCCTTGGATGGAGGGGCAAAGAAACCCCCAGAGAAAGCTGCTGACGCTCTATAGCCTATTTCCTTAGATCTAGTGCATTTCCTTCTCCCATGAGAGCCACAGTACTCGTCAATCCCAGCTTTTTAATCTGATGCTCACATTTAAGTGTTCTGCTAATTAAACATTCCATTGCAAAGCTGCTGTTGGATGCCTCCCTCTCCCCTCGCCAGAGCAGGGCAGCACTGTGGAGCAATACACTGTGGAGCAGCCTGACAGTCCTGATAGCTTTGGGAATAAGATGGCACTGGTTCCAGAGAGCACCAAACCCCCACATCTTGGGGATTATGTTACACTTCAACCTGTCATCCATCAAAACCCAGAAACCAATCTCACCCAGCAGAAGAAAAATCAATAGCTTTCTCTTTCAGGGCCAGGGGATGTATTTTGTCTCCTATCCCAGGGTCTTAATCAAGCGACATGATCCCAGATAACTTATCAGTTACGGTTTTGTAGCAGCTAAGGACATCTGGTACATCACAGTGGATTTTAACCATGGGCCACTTCTCTGGTTCAAAACTCATTCCTGTTAAGAGAGATTCAACCAAAGCATTAGATGGAGCTGTGCAGGTCAAGCCATGCAGGTCCCTGCTAGTAGAACACCACGTACTTCAGGAGCTGAGCTGGACACAGCACCAGTGACAATTCGGGTTCTGATTGGATGGCAGCCCAGCAGCACCCCTGTGCCAGCAGGTCACCTTGCCTTGCACTATTTCTGAGATGAGGTGCAGGAGAACTACAGTACCTGGGAGCACCAGGAGGCTGGAGATGCTGAGTACTCCTTGGCAGAAAAAAAGTACTCATAACCCTATCACTGAACACCCTGATGGGGCTAATTTCTACTTTAGACATCTGAACAAACCATATTAATCACCACATCAAACAACTACAATTAATACTGTGCTGATGAGCAGTGCCACACTGCTTCACCTTCAGTGCCCTGCATGACCACCACCCCCCCATCAGGTCAGCTGCAGGGTCTGAACTGGTCCTAATAACTCTGGACATTCCTGCTCACCAAACCCATGGTGGGGTCATTTCCCCTGACAGCCTATAAGCAGAGCAGCAGCACACAGCATCAGTGACCTGCTTTCCTTCTTATGGCATGTCCTTTGCAGAACACAGCTGCAAAGTGGGCAGAGACGTGTTGTTGAGTAGCATTTTATTTTCAAAACCTTTTGCATTTTGCTTTCTTCTTCTGGAGCAGACAGGGAATAAATACTCTTTGGAAGGGAAAGGTGTTTTAGCACTTTGGTAGCTTCTGAGCTCCTGGAGGAAGTGCAGTGACAAGGGAAAGACAAAAACATGATAGTGTTTTTGGTCCTGACACTGCTCACAGAGCTGGATCCTGTTCCCACACCAGCGGTGCCCAAGGCAGCTCACAGGCAGCCCCATAACTGTGCTGGGATCAGCCAACACGACTGAGCCTCCCATTGACCAGGAGACACTAGGGAGAGCTAGACTGTTTTTATAGCCTCTGACTTGGCAATAAATTTAATTTCATTTACTTACAAAGACAGCATTTTTGCAGCAAGCCAGGGTTAAAAGCATAAATAAAACATTTTATGTCACACTGGATTTTCAAAGGACTCAATAATTTTGATTTAGTAATAATGAGAAGAGAGCCATGTTTACTACCTGTCAGAAGGGCAACAAAAAGCTCCAAAGAGCCTCACTCCCTCTTGGCACTTTCAAGCTGCCACTTTGCACTGGCACTGCAGGTATCCCGCATGGCTGGGAGAACATTCCAAACCAGGAAAAAGCAGACACAGCTCATTCTTACATTTTTCCCTATTTAACGTTTTCCCCATGGCCTTACTGGTTTGAGGTCTCTGGCCCTTTTCCATCAGGGTTTCCAAGTGCACATATTGAGGAACTTTGCATCTACACCTGAAACATCTTTGCTGCACACAGGACCTGCAGCCAGGGATGGTAGAGATCAACTCAATAACCCCTCTGCAGCAAGGTGCCCAAATCCTACAGATTGGGCATGTTGCACTCTCCCCTGCAGATCCCTACCACCCTCCACAGCATCTCCAAAACCCCACATCCAAGACTGAAGATTATGCTGCCAGCTAAAAAGGGGCCTGGAGCACAGCACAGCAAAAGCACAGAGTTGCTAACCTCTGGGTTTTTTTCCACCCANTTTTCCATCAGGGTTTCCAAGTGCACATATTGAGGAACTTTGCATCTACACCTGAAACATCTTTGCTGCACACAGGACCTGCAGCCAGGGATGGTAGAGATCAACTCAATAACCCCTCTGCAGCAAGGTGCCCAAATCCTACAGATTGGGCATGTTGCACTCTCCCCTGCAGATCCCTACCACCCTCCACAGCATCTCCAAAACCCCACATCCAAGACTGAAGATTATGCTGCCAGCTAAAAAGGGGCCTGGAGCACAGCACAGCAAAAGCACAGAGTTGCTAACCTCTGGGTTTTTTTCCACCCAAAATCCATCCTGAGTTGACCAATGCCAAATCCAATGAAGAAACAAGGCAGAAGCTCTCCAGGAATGGATTATGGGGACCACAAGGCATCACTGAGCCCTTTCCCGCTGAAGACCCATTCACCCTTGTGTTGCTACTGCTGGATGGAAACAGGAATGTGGGAGAAGCCAAAACATTCCTGTGCTGGAGGATGTTTTGCTGCTAATTAGGCTGGAAGTACAGCACTGCCTCTCTGTGGCCCTGGCAGACATCACTCGGTGTGACCTGGGCACAGGGGAGCAATGGGCCAAGGTAGGCACCATCTCTAACACAGATCCACTCCCAGCCTTGCTANGGATTATGGGGACCACAAGGCATCACTGAGCCCTTTCCCGCTGAAGACCCATTCACCCTTGTGTTGCTACTGCTGGATGGAAACAGGAATGTGGGAGAAGCCAAAACATTCCTGTGCTGGAGGATGTTTTGCTGCTAATTAGGCTGGAAGTACAGCACTGCCTCTCTGTGGCCCTGGCAGACATCACTCGGTGTGACCTGGGCACAGGGGAGCAATGGGCCAAGGTAGGCACCATCTCTAACACAGATCCACTCCCAGCCTTGCTACATCCTCCTCCCTGGTGTCAGCCACCGGCTCCCACCGGATCCTTGTTACTGGGACTGGAAAACACAGAAGCATGAATTTGTTTGCTAACTTGCTCATCCCTATGCTTCTAGGTGAGGAAGATGAAAGGTTGCAACAAGCGTAGAACAGCACCAAGCCCTTGCTTGGGCTTATCCCCCCCACACCTGAGAGTAGGAGGCTGTGAGAGAATAAAAGCCCCAGTCCTCTCCACATCCAGAGTGATTTTCAAATCAAGTCTGCTCATGTAGTCATCATCAGATGCACAGGANTCCTCCTCCCTGGTGTCAGCCACCGGCTCCCACCGGATCCTTGTTACTGGGACTGGAAAACACAGAAGCATGAATTTGTTTGCTAACTTGCTCATCCCTATGCTTCTAGGTGAGGAAGATGAAAGGTTGCAACAAGCGTAGAACAGCACCAAGCCCTTGCTTGGGCTTATCCCCCCCACACCTGAGAGTAGGAGGCTGTGAGAGAATAAAAGCCCCAGTCCTCTCCACATCCAGAGTGATTTTCAAATCAAGTCTGCTCATGTAGTCATCATCAGATGCACAGGACTTCCAGTTAATTAGTTTCTAATGTTATTAATTACCTGTCTTGCAAGCATTTTACACTAGATGCACAATGTTTAATTTCATACATAAGAACCCAGATCACTCAACTACCAGTATTAATCGGGAGGACTGTTTTAAATGTCAACCTCATTTTCACAGCACAGTACTAGTACTTACATGAGGAAAGCTCTGCTACATCCCATCATCTGGTGCTTGGTTATCACCAAGAAGCACAAGAACCACATGCTGTTGTTTAATTAAGTCTCTGTAGCACAAGGGGGGTTTCTGTGTTTTTTGTTAAGAAAAAGACCCTCTGGGTACTCAGCACTGCTCCTATGGTGCCCTGAGCCCCTCCACAGAGCACAGCCTTGGAGACTCTCCAGGCAGCTTTTGTATTTTCCTCAGATGTTTCCTCTTGCTGCCTGCCCCTGAATGGGCTTGCTTCACAGTTTATTTTGGGAGGCTGAATATTGCACTTGGAGCACGTTTCACAGAATGCTTATACCCCACTTTGTCATGGAGTTGCATGCTGCTTTCTTCATCCATCATTCACCCCGAGCCTGAGTGCAGGCAGGGAAGAAAGAGTGGGTGTGGGAAAACCATGGTTTAGCACTGTCTGTAAAATAAAACGAGGCATCTCTCCATGGGTCTATTTGCACAGAGAAAATGCCCAGCCTTGTTTGCATATACTGATAATGACTGTTATAAATGAGATTAGCCAAATTAAAATCAATAAGGAATTTATTAACAATTTGTAAAAATGGAATTTCGGAACAGCCACAATCAAGGACAGCTCTGAGCCCGGGGTCAGAGCCGGGTGAACCTGAGATCAGCCTCTGGCGCACTGATCCCCCCAAGTTCATAAATTGGCTTTCGGAGAGCCAGTTTTTATACAGTTTTTCAGCCCCAAGGCTAAGAAGTCCTTAGTTCTTTGTTGGGTCCAAGTTAGTTAGTACTCATTTTCAACTGCTGAGATTTCTGAACAGGGAAGGGGGGTTGAATAGTCCAAGCTGGATATTCAGATTCACAGTCTTGATGGGCGAGATCAGATTGATATCTAGCATTAACTGCTGGGTCGTTGGCGAGATGATTTGAGCTTAGGTGGGACTGCTCTGCCATTGTACCCTTCTGTTTCAACTGTAAATCACCCTGTTCCTCGGTTTCCAGCATCCAGTTTTGCAATCTCAGGCAGCTGGTTTTCTCTTGGATCAGAAATGCTTTTGCTTTATTTTATACCCGTACAATAAAACACGAATTATACAAAACATCTATAACAATGACCACAGCCATTAATACTCTAAGCCACAGGCTCTGAGCTCAGTGTGAGGAAGGAGGAGACTGTTCCTTGCAGACAGCAGTCCCATGGACCAAAGGAGCCATCACCAAGCCCACCTGGTGAGCTGGTACAGCTGAGGGTGGACCAGCAGCACCAGGGGTGTCCCAGCCCTTGCCACACAGCACCCACGCTCCCCCAAAGCAAAAACACTCAGGGGTTCCCCTGTGCTCCATGCTGACTTCAGGCCAGCTGGGTGTTCTCCTTTCTAACTTGCTTGGAAAACTCCCATGATACTTTAAGCCAAGGGCTCTCAGCTGCTTAAAACAGCTCTACAGCTGGGTGAAGTAGGAGACAGTATTGGCACAATTCTGATGATGAAGTGCTGTGTACAAACTCTTGTTTCTATGGCAACACCATATTACAAAGCTATTTGGATATTCATTATGGTTTTATAATTCTTGTAAACCTATTTAGTCCATAATTCCCATTTATTCCAAGATCGTCTGTGAGATCTTTGTGACTCTGCAAACCGCAAGGCAGACCCTTGCTTTGAAAGACTGCTCACCTGCCCACCAGGGAGGAGACCTTCACTCCAGGTGTTCTGGGGCCAGCATGACTGCAGAGGGAAGTGAAAGATCCTGCTCTGTATCTGGACTAAGGGAGTCAAGAAAACAGTGACCTTTTGTGACGTTCTTTGAAACTCCTGTGATGGCATGTTGAACAATTTAAGCCTTAAAATAGACTGAGAACAAAAGAATAATATCATTAACCAAAAAAAGGACTAAAGCGAAACCAAGAAAAAAACCCAAGACAATAGAAAGGTTCACAAGCATAAATAAAAAAAAACCAGAAAAATGATCACCATATCAACATGACTCCATTTAGACAATTACCAAATGACAGAGCACAGCCACCTGCTAGAATGTGGGTCTCATAAAGCATCAGGGCAAGCACAGCACTGCTTATGCAAGGAAAGTCTTTGTTTCAAGAAAAATGTATGCACTGTCATCAAAGTACTGCCCTTTGCACCATGTCACCCCAAAGGCACAATCTTCTGAACACTGGGTTCCTTATGAACCTCAGACAGCCTTGAAGAGGAGGAAGTCCTCCATCCCAACCAGGAAATGAGAAGGGGTTGCATACACTGAATTCATCAAAAGAGCAACTAAAACTGAAGCCCCCACTCTTAAATGTAGATATTCCCTTTTTCTACCACCTTCCCCCTTGCAAAGAGAGCAGACTGAAAGAGAAGCCTCAGGGTACATTCACAGGCATCCAGCTCAGTCCACAGCACCTCAAGTGATGGCAGCAATGAGGTCAGCTAGGAACAACTACAGCCCTGAAACTACAACATACTTTTATTAAATAGTTAAAAAAACCCAAAAAACAAAAACAACAACAACAACAACAAATACCCAACAACTTTATTTCTCCTCCCAACATGTCCAGCATGTAAGGTTATAGCAGAATTCAATGCTGCAGGCAGAGGGGAGGCAAGGATGTCCACAGGTCTGAGAGAGGGATCTACCACCTCCGGGCATCACCAGGATCTCTGGGCTTGCCACAAAATCCAGTATTCTTTGGAACAAAACCTGTGGTTTCAGACCTTGCAAGTAAGTTCTCTTCCTGGGTCTAGGTTATGGTCTGTCTGAACATTCCTCTGAACCACTGTGGATCTGATCCCATTTAGCAATTCTCTGTTTACTGCTGGGCAAGCATGGGGACTGTTCCATTAACACCTTGAAAACAGACAGAAAGCAACTGAAAGCTTCAGACATTAAATTATACACCAAAGAAAACCCACAATGTTATGCTGCAAACACCACAGACAGGAATCAAGACCACCTTGCTGGTTATTTAGGGCATACAAGGCTCCATCCCCAGAACTCACTGTTTGCAATAAGACCCAAGGCCATATCAGCAGCACCATCTGTGACTCCATCTTGAGCTTGTAAGCTAAGCCACACTGGACACAGGGCTTTCAGATAGAGCAGCTATTCCCTGCTTCCCTGGTGTGCAATGCCAATGACAACAAATTGTGGCTGCCTATTACAGCCCAGAAACAGCCCCAGTGCAGCAGCAGAGCTTACTTAAAGTTAAATCTAATGTAATGTATACTTAAATATGCATGTGCAAAAAAATCCATGTGGCACTTTAGGCACAAGTATTACTAAGTTTGGATGTCCATTACCAATTTAAGGTGTTAGGTTAAGAACAGCTATAAAAATGATCTCTGCAAACAAAATGTCTATCTCCAATAATCTTGACAAAAGTAAAAAATGTATGGTGCACTATAATTACATTTCCAAAGTTAGAGGAATCACCATGTGAAACGAGTTCATGAGATGCTACAAAAATGTGTCACCACAGGAACACATCTCTGCTGGAGCAGGGAGTGATGGAAACCTGTTTGCTTATTCTTAGCCTCTAGATGTCACAGCCTCACAGTTAAATCCCTGAAGTCAGACAAGCAGTCGCTATTTTTGCTCCAATACATGATTTATAAGATGTTGCAATCTTTTAAACATCCCAATTTAAGGTCTCAATTTTGTGGACATCAAAATAAACTTTTCTTGGCCTTTCTAGCTCCATATAATCCACAGGGCTGAGCGTAGGAAGGGTGTCGCAGCAATGATTCAGCTCCTGCAAGTTGCACAGGTCCCATTTGCAACCCATGGTGCTGAGATGACAGGAGTTGGTAGAACTGTTGAAGCATGAAATTGGTTTAAAATGAAGATCTGTTTTTCTTTGAGATCAAACTACATCTGAGAACACTAACAGCAGTCTATTCCCCCCTGAAGTCTGATCCGTACCTTTGTTTTTCATCCTGTTATTTTCTTGTTTGGAAACCAAAACCTACCTATACTATTACCCATGAGTTTTTCACTTGACCAAATGTCATCAGGCAATTTGCAGAAAGTTCTTGAAATGGAGAGGACAAAATGCCTCCTTGCCAATTACTTCAGACCATGAGATACGAAGCACCATGACCTATCCTGTGCCATTCTGGAGATGCTCCCCAAGTCGCTGTAAGTCAGGGCCACTCAGCAGCAGCAGGGTCAGCTGAGCAGAGCAATGTTTCTGGCAGTGATGGACACCTCAATCAAATCACCCAAGCGTGGCAACTAGCTGGAGCCATTTTAACATTCCATGAAATGCTTAAAGGCAGTGTGTCCTCCTGAGGAGTGAGTAGGAAGCTGAGGATGCTCAGATGACGATGGATCCTGGGCTCCCCTGGTGCCAGATGCCTTACCCAGACACGAGTGCCAGACCCATGGTGCCACCCCTTCTAGACTTTGCATTAGCAGAATATACAACATAAATGCATGCTCCTAGACCTTAATAGGACTTTCTTCCAGAGACAAATAAGCCCTCTCTTTTCACACTGTTCCTTGCTTATAAATAGTTCAAACTCATTAATAACTTAAAAGCAGGTGATGCTTGGTGTGGTTTGATTACAGCTGCAGCATTTAGTGTACTACCACTCTCCAGCATGCCTCCATCATGTACTAGCTTGTAACCAGATAACAGGCTTCCCCAGAGGGAGCAAAACCCTGACTTCAAAGCAAGAGAACTGTTTTTTGCAGAAGCCAAGCCCAGGCCAAAGCTGAACGTACAAAATGAGGTTCCTGTTTTGCAAATACCACCAGTTAGGCAGTGAACCTATTCTTCCTCCCTCCTGCCTCAGTGGTTGCCTGCCCACATTGAAACATATTGATAGAGAAGTCAGACTTCAACTAAAACATGAAAGGACCTATCTGAGCACTTTTGCAAATTTCTCTGAGGTCTTGAACAGATGTTAGAAGCTCAGGTCATAATACAACACTTGCATAAGCTTCATCAAGGCACCTTCATTTAAAACCTACCTTTTCTGAATTCCTTCTCCTGTCATCATTCCTACAGTAAGCAAAGCTCATTCAGGCCAGACAGTCCTAAAGAACTCACGGAACTCCAATGTCTTGGAACAGCAGCCAAGAAAACATTCTGAAGGAATAAAAATCAATCTACTCCTATTCGCTTCAAACATTACATTTTAATGTTTGGTTGTTAAAAACCTCAACACCACACCAAACACAGAGGCATCTGCCAGGCACTTTGGCTTCACTTCAAGATTCACTGCTGGGAATGAGCTGTTCACTCCTCACTCCTGTATAAAATGCTGTGTTTGTCCCCATCCTCCTGGGGGTAACAGCCTTCACTCCACCCCAGGCTCCCTAAGGCAGCACCCACTGCCAGGCACCTTTCACAAACCCTGGCTCTACCACCAACAATCTTCTTTGCCCCAGAAAACTGGCCTTGGAACAAGAAGAAGAGATATTACTCATGATTATCAGATTACCATTCTCTTGCCACAATATGACCACAAGTCCAAACCAAAATGAAATAACAGCATAGCCCAGCCTATGTCATCCCACAGAACCCACAGAGACAATGGCTTCTGTTGAGAAAACTGTTAATACAGTGGACAGATGTGGTGATCCATTTTAAAGTTGTCATCTTACTCCAAGTTGTCATTCATTGTAACCCCTGCCCATCACCCTATCCTGGACTGGTTTTGCCCTATCCCACCTATCTCACTGGTCTGAGCCTTGGACATACCCCCTGGGGAGAACTCTCTTAAGGGGGAGTCACGAGGGCTCTCGCCCTCTCTGCCTGCTCCTCTGCTTTGGGGGAGACACGGGGCCTGCGTGCCTCATGTTCCCCTGTGGGGACCATGCTTCCTTCCGGTGTGGGACCCCCCAAATAAACCCTTCTAATCAGCACCCTCAGAAGCCGTGTTGTGTCTTGCCTGCCCACATGCTGCTCCTCAGATGCTCCGGTAAGGCTTTGTACCTCCCCGAACCCAGAAGAATGTTGCCTCTCCCCCCTGCGGCCGCTGGCCAGGCCAGAGAAGAGCAGGGGGGAGGATGGCAACAGACAGATTCTGAATTCTTTAATCGGTTGAATCTGAAGACTGCAATTTGTGCTTTGTCAGTCTCTTAACGGCATACCTGCATTTCAAACAGCCTTAATGAAAGGTATATGAATGTAGGTAAAGCAAAGCTGACAGTTTTGTCTCCAGTTGCAACAGACCAGATTTCCAAAATTTAGCTCAGCATTTCTAAATGCAGACAGGGGTGCATTTCCTATTGGAATCAGCTGCAGTTCAATACAGGAGTTGATTAGGTGCTCACTGTGCTCCAGAAGTCAATGTACGTACTTCCATATTGAAGATGGAACCCTGCTCCTCCTGGGTCACGGAGCCTGGGTCAGGTCTGCTGCTCATTTTTATTGCTACAAGGATGTAAGAAGGGTCTGAGAGCAATATATATCAGCACCACTTCCAAATTTCTCTTTTTTCCGATCTCCTAAGCAACTTCTCAACCTCAAACAAAAAAATACAAACTAGAAAATATCCTCTCTGCACCTGTTAGCTAGGCTGAGAAGGTAATTAAAGCAACTGGATCTCCAGTACAAAAGGAAAAGACCATACCCTGCCTCCATCATCTCTATAACCGTGGAGTTGCTAAATAGCACTGGTCCCTCTATCCACCCCAAAGGAATCCCACCTGAAATAGAACCTTTAACTCCCCTTTGCATATGATGATCCAGCCAGTTCCCCACCCCCCAATCTTGCAGTCCACCCATTTCCCTAGTTTGGCTACAAGGATCCTGCAGAAGATTACAGTCCAGCTGGCATTGAGGTGGTCCTAATCCCTACCATGAGTTCAGACTGCAGCTAGAAGTCTTCCAGCTATTAGAGCAAGCTTCATCCACCTCCTCCCTTTCAGCCTCTGCCTGCTGCTTGCATCCTCCTGCTGACCCAGCTTCTGATCCTGACCCATAAGCTCTCAGCAAATGTTTATGAAGCTACAAATGCCAACAAAACCCATAGCAGAAACCGAAAATAACACATTCCTACATCTTCACAAGACATGCGCATGAGGTTTGAGCTGGCCTAGAAATACTCATTTTCCCCTCAAATCGCTGTTTAATTAAAAAGCACCTCACCTCAGTTCCATAAAAATGGCGCAGCAAATCTGCATGATGTTTGCCTAAATCAGTTTAAAAGACTGCATTCAGCCCAAGACTGTGGGAGTGGGCAGAGCCCCGGCAGCCCTGCCTTGGAGAGAG
>WEIU01005272.1:845447-856637 GCA_013389925.1 Aegithalos caudatus | reverse complement strand
TTTTGGTTATATATAATTAACATGAAACTAATTCTGTTCCGTCAACAGGTGTTTTGTAACTGGACTACATTGATACTGTATTTTCAAAAAGTTAAAGGAGTCAATACTTACTGGCATATTCTCTAGAACTTGCCAATTCTCGAGCCAAAACAACCTGTTGCCAGAGGAAAGAAAACATATTGTAACTGGCTACTAAATACAACACTAATACTGAACTTCCAGTAGGTATTTGGAACACAGCAAAATATTTAACGTGTTCATATTATGCTGGCTTCAGCAAGACTTCTGCAGAAACTCAGTTCAGCAGACCAATGCTTGTTTTGCCAAAAGACTTACATATGTAAGAGTGTAAATACCGATTTTTTTTTCCAGAAAAAAATCCAAAGATTGTAACGTAAGTCAAAGTAAACTGCCAAATTTTGTTAAAGGGGGGGAACAAAAAGCAACAAGTACACTGAGGAATATTCATAAAAATAATTATCACAGTACTTTCCTTAATAGAGATGGCAAAGATTGAAAGAGAAATTTTATCTGAGCGAGCAAAAGTAAGAAGTGAGACAGAACTTTCAACTATTTCCAATTTGTTAAGAAAAATATTTAAATAAAAGAAACAGAATATGTCCAATTAGTAGAAGGAAGGGATGAAATTTCAGGCAAGCAGGTTTACATTTTTAAAGAGAAAAGCTTTTGTAGGAACACAAGGCTTTTCAAGAGAGAATTTTATAAAAGGCAATTTTAGAGGCAATCTGAAAAGTCCTCTTGGTATGAATGCAAGCAATAACCTTGTAACAACAGATGAACACAGTTCTCCATCTTTCTCATTTTAACTTTATATCCATTTCAACACTTTGCTAAAATCTCAAATTTAAACTATTTTTTTAATCACTGCACCTGCCTTGTTTCTAATCCCTTGCAAAATCAGTTGTAACGGAGTAGTCCAAAATATTACTACACAAACCTGATGCTAAATGTTAGGCATTTAGGAAATCTAAATAAGACATCTTTTCAGATGAAAGAAGTGTATTCAGTTACGCTCTTTAGTACTAGAAAATTGATCGCAGTTCAGTAGTAATAGGCACCCTTAATTTTTAAAAAATTTCATATCCTAAAAACACATTGAAGTTTACAGTATTTGATCCGTGAAAATTTCTACTAGAAACAAGCAGTCTGTTAACATCTGCATCTCTGCATAAGGAATTTTTGAGATCATTCTGTGTACACACATAACACTAGATAAGATGTGCAGTCAAATGAGAATGTTACTAACTTTTCTAATTTTTGTAGCTAGGTTTCATCAACCGTATCTACCACAAAAGCTTCTGAAAGCAGGTCAGTTTAAAAGGTAGTTATTAAATAAAACCCCACATACACAGAGACCATAATCAGATGGCAGAAGGGATCAGCTGACACAGAAGAAAATACATCTTGGCAAATTGAGCTAAAAACTGACTCTCCTCCAATCCTGCACTGTATCCATTTTTTAACCATTGTACTTCACAGGTATTACCCACATACACTGATATTGTATCCTAAGTACACTGAGCACTTAGCTGATAGCAGGAATACTTGGGTACCCTCAAGTTCCTTCCTCACCAAACAAATTTGAACATACCATATATCTTAACTTCCTCCTAACTAATAATCCAGATAACCACAGAGAAAAAGGAAAAGGCCTCAAAGGTACATATTAATACAATGTCTCTGTTATCAGGGGCCTGAATCTTATTCTCCCTATGGGAAGAAGTAATATCAATAAGGAATGTAAATTCTATAGAAAGAAATTAGACATTAGCTGGATAGCTAAAAAAAAAAAGCTGTAAAACTACAAAAGCATTCACTGAACATGTAAATATGTACGTTTAATATGTAAATGTGTTTAAATGTGTAAATTCAGACAACAGCAAGGCAAGAAATACAGTTAAACACCCCAAACTGAAAGAAGGGGAGATAGGTAGAGCAGAGAACCCCTCAGAGGCTATAAAGCAGAAATAACTGTCAACATACCTGGCATACATCATGACCAAGCCCCATTCTAAACTTGAAGAAATACTTCAGGCTGCCAGAGATTAAAGCCGCATTTAAGAACTGGTTTAAGAAATGTCTCATTTATAGGTGGAGACAAAACCAAGGTGGAATATATAAGGACCCATCATACAGAAGGCAGTGAGCTACACAACATGCCTCCTCGGTCATGACAGCTGTAATTTTTCCACCACATAACAGATATTATTCTGAAAGAAGCCTGAAGCTGTCTACAAAGCAAGTAGATTCTCGTTAGTTTAAAAGAGCAGAACAGCATATAGAAGGCCCTGCATTTGTGTGCTTGTTTACATCAGGCATAGGTCCAAGAAGTTGCAGCTGCAGAAGAAGATCCCACAAAATGGGAGTGCTCTCAAGAAAAACCCTAAAGCCAAACCATGTGTATCTCAGCTGAATTTAAAAAATCAGCCCCGGCACTAGGTAAGAGTTTCTGGTAGATTAATAGAACTCCAAGAAAATAGAATATATTCATTATGACCTTGAAGAAAGTATTTTTTTAATCTGAAGCTATCATTGAGTATATGGTAATATGAAGGCCCCTGCTTTTTGAGATAAACACTTTTCAGTTAGAATATTGGTGAGGATCCTGGGGAGTACAGTCAGATGTGAGTCTATGACCATGTTAAATACGAACAAATCAGATGCTTTTTAACAAGATATTTTGATAATAACATAAAGATACAAGCCCCACCGATCAAATGCTCTGAAGTTGATACATCAGAAGGTTGTGCTGCCATCCAGGGAGACAGTTAGCAGAGTGCTGTATTCTGAGTCTGGGCTAAGCCCTGTGAATTTCTCTACCTACATGGAACGTGGCATTAACTTTCAGAAACGGAAAGTGTTTTACTGAAGCCAAGTGTCCTGGTATACCCAAACCACAATGACTCTTGGATTCTTTAGGGAAAGCTGCAAGTTATGCAAACCATGCGTTTGAGCGCAAATTACTCTTGACAAGTACCAGGGCCTGCATCCTAAACGCTGCAGTAGGCTGTATTGGAACCCCAACATTTAGAGACCTACAACCAAAAACTGTATATAACAAATACATGGAAAAGATACAGAAATATTGTCTTACAACTGAGAAACTACCAAAGCATCAAATGAAAGTATTAATGCTTCATGGATTCATTAAGGTAACACTTAAGTCAGTCATTTCTGTGCAATGCCAGGGATGTGAGAAACCATTTAAGGCTACTGAGCAGAAACACATTGACTGTGACTCACTAAGTCCTCAAGGACCAGAGGCTGAGCAAGAATATTGGAGAAGTATCAGTGTTCTTTCTTTCAAAAGCAGCTGGCAGTACCCCTGCCATAGACAGGACAAGCTCCTAGACCAGTTCCAAGCCTTTATATCAAACTTTTTACATAACCTATTATGGCTATCACACTTACAGTTAGAAAGGAATGCTGACTGAACATCCAAACATCAAGTCATTAGGATACACAGGACTTTCAATCAATTTAAAAGCAGCTTAAAAAAAAAATCACCACCCATATTTAGGGCAACAGTTAATTTTAGTATTTAAGCCACTATGTCCTATTCATTTACTCTTCAAGCTGTTTACTCCACATTTCAATCTCATCAATCTTACAAAACAAATTTTCAAGTTTATCTAATATATACGTCACTTCTTATTAAAAAAAAAGTTACCGTTGAAAAAGATCCTTCACCCAGGATTTTCCCAAATTTGAAGTCATCAGGTCGTTTCTTTCGAGGCTGTGGCGGCTGCTGTCCCGTATGTTGCTGCAAGGAGTCTGAATTAGATCTTGATTCAGGTGCCGTGTCCTCCATGTTAGATCCCTGTCTGCCGCCACAAGTGGAAATGACAGATGGAGTGCTGGAATCTGCTTGGTTCCTCACCATTGAAGGGGATGAACAGGAGCATAACACCACACTTGATTGCATTGGAACAGCATCATACTAAAAAGAGAAATTTAACTATTATTCCCTGACATAATTACCACACACAATTGCACTTTATTTCCATACAAGGATCATAAAAATTCTTCTTTGAAAGGGTTATCATTCAAAATCTCTTTAGGAGGGAATATAAGTATTTATTTTGGAAATGGCAGCATCAATTTGATAAATAATTCTATTTAGGTCATGCTGTCATATAGCCATAGGTCAAATGTCTGAATGCTTTAATTCAAGAATGCTTTTTTTAAACTCAAAAAATGCTCCTAACACCAAGTTATCAAATTTCATGGTATCTTCTCCTATGAATAACATGACCTTAAATTTCTAGTCATACAATGAACACCTGTATTTACCAGTAACGTTAATTATAGACCCAAGTTACAATGAACTCTAATGAACACATGAAAACTTTAAGGGAGACAAAGGAGATATTCTTAATTTTTTACTCAGAATTTCATTTTCTCTGGTAGTATTTCTCTTTAGTACACATTGGGGAAGGACAAGAAGAAAAGAGCATAAAAAAGCAGGTCAGCTGGAGGGTTTAATAATCAGCAACACCTGAAACTTTTTTTGAAGAATGCTTTGGTTCATGACCTTTTAAAACAAGGGAGATTGCCCTACTTAAATTGTATATATGGCCACATAAAAACAACCTAATTGCAAAACAAAAAGAACAGATATAGCCCAGAAAACAGCAAATAGAAGAAGACACACTCCTAAAACAGATTAATGTAATATACAAAGCAAATTGTCATTTGGTACCCTTTTATCAATTTTCCCTAAGTAAGATTAAGGAACCTTGTCAAGATGCTTTCCTCTCCTTTTGGCAATACACCTCAATTAGTCTGTCAAGGACTGCTTCTGATGTTTTACTAGAAAATGGCCGGAAAATACAAACAAATAGGAGAGTTCTGCTAAACTACTGCTGACAAAAAATTTGTACGTAAACAGAGGAAATATTTAAGAAAATTGACATCATGGCTGAACATTTTTTTAAATCTCAGCATTGTAATATATATACAGCAGAAACTATGGCTTAATTAAAGTCACCTAATCTCAAAATAGATGTATTGTACAACCATGTCAGAAAGTCTGTAACATACACCCTGTTACCAAATTAAAAATTACTCCTTACAGAAAGAATTTTTTTACCTCACGAATTTCAATTTGAAACAGTTTTCTGCATTTTTGTCAGAAACCACCTTAGAAGGGAATTGGACTGGCACTCACTCATGACCATCGCCCTAAGGAACCTACCTCCTAAATAAGCGATTCCTCAGTTTGGCTGTGCTCTGTGCAGTAAAGTCGCCTTTATTTAATGCTAAAATTTATACGATTGTTTTGCATATACACATTAAAGTGTATGTGCGATAGGTCACAGTTCCTTTTATGCCTTATATACATGTATTTTAGCTGACACCTTCCACAGACTATTGTCCCCAGCATTTTCATATCCCAGATGAATCATCTCTCCTTCAGACAACTACTCAAACAGCAGCGTGTCTAAAGACACACACTAGCTAGAATTAAAAACAGATTGTACTTTTCCCATCAAGACTGCAGCAAGATTGACACAAGCATGAGTGCTTAGCAACTAAAGTGATGCCACTATAAAAACCATCCCATTAAATGAAATACAGTAAAAACAAAACACACATACACACAGACTAAATATCGGGATATAAATGATGAACTGGCTCCCGTCACAAATGAGCAAATGAGGTTTTACAGGTAAATAAAGCAGTAGCATTGCAGGGGGGTCTAATTAGATTCCGCAGCTAGCAAGATCACCTTGAAAAAGCAAACAAGCAAGAAAAAAAGTCCACCACAAAAGCATCAGAGAGCACTGAAAGAATGGGGGAAAAGGTGCTGGATGCAGTATGTTTCTTTGCACAGCAGCTGAAACTAAGTCACAATGAATATCAAGTATAGAAAAATCCTGAGGGAAGAGAGAGGAGTAAAGGACTTTGTAGGAAGAGAAGGTTATTTTTGGCTAGGGTATAACATCAATTAGTTCCCTTTCTCAAATGAAAGTCAAGATTAGGAATAAGGAGGACAGAGGAACATGGAATAAATTTAAAAGGATCAGTTACCTGGGAAATAACGGACCTATGCAACTAGGTGAGGTGCTGCACCTCAGCATTTACAGAAAAAGATAATTTCTACATTTGCCCTTCCAGACTTCAAATGTTCTTCTTTAGTATTTTGCCCTGTATTATTTACCTTCTCAGTTTTATTTTGAAAGGCTCAAAAAAATATGTTTGCAGAAACCATATATGTCTCTACATATGGTTATCACATATGCCAGAGATAAAATATGGGCCAGCTTCTCTGAGCTAACCCTGTACCATCACTCTTGTAAAAATCAGACTTAAGATCCTTCTTCTGCCAGATGCAGACATTTTTTAGTGAGATACGAAGTCAGTAACAGAAATTGTTCTAAACTGCATCTGCAATTCTCAAAAACTTGAATATGTTCTGTTTCTAGCAATTATCAACATTTCTCAGCTAGCAAGCCAGTGAAAGCACAGATCCTCACATAGTAATAACAGCCTTACCTATTGCATGTCATGTATCACCATGGACCATACTGATAACCACTGATAGAGTAATTCTCTCTCTTTAAAAACTAGTCTCTAACACTACATTCCCAAACCCTTATGCATTCTTCTTTTCATTTACTTTCATATATAAGTAGTTTCATTCTTACTGCAACATACTTGAGTTTGAAAATCTTTTAAGGATGAAAATAAATCTACTGAATGTATGCGGCATTATAGATCAACAGCCATTTAAAAAATCTTCATCAAGTAGTTTTCACTAGATAACTAGAAATGGGATTCCTTTTATTTATACATTAAATAAGTACTAATACTGTTCTTTTCCCCACTTGTCTGCAAACAGTAGAAATAAACTTTAAGTAAACTGGAATCAATGCAAAAAGCCCACTAGATAGCATCACATTTTTCCCTTCCTCCCTGCTACCTAAAAGGACTCATACCTTTTCCCTTTGTAATTCAGCATTTTGAAAACTGCACTATCACTACAACTGCTAATGCATTTATATGCACGACACATATTCCACGTTTCTCTAAAGCAACTACAACCACAACTGCATCTCCTCTAGCTTTTTCCCACCACAAAATCTGCAACACTACTTTGCTAAGACCGTTCTATCAACACTGACTGCAGCAAAAGTACTTTTAGAGACTAAGGTTGTAAAACTTCCAGTATCCTTCACTTCTGTACTGACAGGATGTTGAACACTGAAGATAACTGAGAATATCTTTGCTGTTGCTGAAATTCTACTAGCAAGATCTATGACAAAGAAAATCTGTATAAGCTGACCTCTCAGCTGTCTGATAACACTGAGTCTGACTGCTGACTGTTCCACATACCAAGTAATGCTGATCCAAAATTTTTGCTGATCCAAAAATTTGTTTATGCAAATGCCTTTTTTCTAAATTTGACCACCTTACATACAGTGGTATTTCTTTCCTGATTTCCAGGATTCTAGCTCAAAATTCAGGCAGGGATTAAAGCTAATGAAAGGATTTATAAGCACCTGCAAATCAGACAGTTACCCTCTAACCTCCTCTACTGCTAACCAAAGCATTTAAGTTCCAATTATCTTCAGCGGCAGACTATATTTAAGGCCTCCTTCCACTGTCTAGTGCTCCAAAACAAATCAGAAACAGGAAACCACTCAAATCTCCAAGAACCTAAAGACATCTTATGGCCCAAATAGCTATAATGTAAACAAGCCACTGAGAATTCATTTAACATAAACAGATCTAGCCCAGCTCACAAGAAAACAAAAGCCATCTGTGATCGCAATAGTCTGGATCCCCAGGCTACACCACCAGCTACCTCACAAGGCACACTGATAACCAGGTCCTGCTCAGCATAGATGGCGGGGCTCAGGCTAGCAAACACAAAAAGGCTGCCAGGCTCCTTGCTAGCAGCTATAGCAGGCAAAGAGAACAGCCTGGGGTGAAGAACAGAGAAGCAGACACACCAAGGTGGCAGTATATAGATGGAGTGGATGTACAAAGGATTCATGGCACAGTCAAGAACTGTACATTCCTGCAGGATTACTAAAGAGCCAAACATTGAATTTAGTATTTTTTCAAAAGAATGCGCTAAGCAAGTTAATCCTTGCAATTTTTCACCAAAAAGAATTATAAAATATTTGCAAGTATTTACAGCTTGTCTTTTAAAACAGAAATCAACACTCAAGTTCAATATTTACTCACACAGCAAACCACTTACTTTCCACAGCAATTTTGAGTAGAATTCATATGGAGTGAAAAAAAAAATGTTTTAGACCAAATGGCTAGCTAGCTTTGTGCATTTTGTCTCCAGTCCTTTCAGAAACTTTAGACTGCAGTAAGTTTCCACAAGCTTACCTGCAAATAAGATGTCAGAAAGGGAAGTGGAAAGGGAGCTTCTTCCCCTTTTTACCTTCTTTACTATATGTACATAATCTAAGTTGGCCATTTGCTTAGAAAGTTTTTTTCCATTTGAAATACCAGAAAAAATAATTCCTTGGCATCATGCATATTCTCTGGAAAGCTCCAATATGAGGAACTTGGAAAAGGATTTTATCTTTCAAACAAAGTGTTTTCTAAATTAAGGTCACTCACGTATTTTCTGAATGCCATAAATGTGCTAGTTCTACAGCAATCTGTATAGCTTTTCTAGACAAATATATATATATAAATGAGTTTACTGTTAAAAAACAGGTATTACTAAAATATTTCACATATTCATAGACCAAATTTGTTTTTATTACTTTGCCAGTTTACTACACTTTTCAGTCCAACAAAGTGATTGTGCCCCTGGTTTCATGCCTTCTGTACAAAAATTCCTGCAAGCGCTTCAGTAGTCAGCATCCCTTTCCAAGTTTTTCCAGCAATGCTGCCTCCCAACTGATCTGCTTTAGGAAAGTGCAATAAGCCTGAGCCTGCAGGGTGTCTCACAACACCCAGCTACACTAATCTACTCTAGAGTTTCAAGAGCTAAATGAAACAGACTTTCCATCTGGCACTGTAATAGATCAATAACCCAAAGAAAAACTTGTTTAATAAAATAGCTTACCCACACAGTAGAATCATTCTTTAGTAGAACATCACTATTATACTCAGATTTTTCTGTGGATCATGTAGTTTCCACTAGCTCTAAGAACTTTTAATGTTAGAAATATGTATGCATATAAAACTGCGCCTCTCAAAACTTCTGATTTTTCCACCTTTGTGCACCTTTTCAACATTTCTACTATTTTGTGGGTCTGATTTTCTGAGTCTGTGGAGTTTTTAGCCTGTAGTAGCTGATTTCTTCTTCCCTTGAGAGAATTCACTCCTCTCAAGGACAGTGAATGTAAATAAGTCTTTTATCTCTTCATAACACAGCTAAGTTTTCCTAACAACCCTCTCACAGGTGTTGCTTCTATTATTTAACCAATGAAGAGAAGTAGTGTCTTTACTAACCAATTATATGGCTCCTTAGCACAACATATTATAAAAAGGCTGTGCAAAATTGTAAATAAAGCCTTTCTGATCTTCCCTCTACCTGGAGTCAAGCTCTTCATTTTCGTATCCAACAGCGACACTATTTTCTATTCCTGCAGCCTGTTTTGATAAGGGATTTACTGAAAACTTACCTCAGTTAAAAGCCTACACATGAGTGATAAAGACTAGTCATGGCTTTATGATGAAAATCAAGGAGAAGAGAACATTAAATAGACTGGGTCGAAGGGATTTCCCTACATATGTATCTGGAAGTTTTACACCTACAAATAACTACAAACACAACTCTTAACACAGCATAATTTAATTCTTAACATAGATGCAAAATTTACTCTATGTAAATTTTGAGAGCCTAGTTCTCTGAAAAGTGTAGTTCATATTAGTTCCACTGGGGGAATAAAAAGAAGCTAGCTAGCAATTTTGTTCAGCCAGATCCATGACTACACTATAGGCTTTATCAGGTTAGGAACACTGGTAGAATCTAGCAATTGCTAGTGCAGCAAAACACTCCAGTGAAGATGTTGCTGCAAATGAAGATGTTAATTACCATACTTCCAGACTCCGCATTTGGAAAGGAAGGGCACTTCTTGGTTTGAGACCCAATATACTCACAATAGCATTAACAGCAAATAACTAAGACCACACTGGCATCTGCAACTAAAGCTGGACTAAAGTCGTTTCCTTCTTAGAAGTACAACTCCCTCCTTAGGTCAAATCTTCAGAAAATAATGGAACATGTCAGGAATTGTCCCTGCATACAAGAATACAGAAACTAACTGTTTTGGTAGAGAATTGCTAGAATGTTCCTTTCAAAGCTGTGCTCTAGTCACACCACCCCTCCCTAATCCCATCTTATGCATTTACAATTCAATATTTGATATCATCAGAATTACAAAAAGGTTAGGTGAATTGGGCCACCTCTAACTGCCAGTACACTCACCTGGCCAGGAAAATATTAAATTGGATGGAATAATTTAATATAGTTATTATATAATAATAAAGTGCTGCAGAGTGAAGCCTGGCAACTTGCAGCTGACAGAACACAAGACCCAAAAGCACAGCAGCATGCACACAAGGATAAGGAACATATCAGTGCCAGGTAATTTTGCCAACACAAGTGAAAGCTGGTGATTATTTTTCTTTACGTGAGGAAATGTCTACACTAACTGAACTGTATAACTTACAACAGAAAAAAAGATTTACCATTACCCCGTCTGTATACCAGCTACAACTCCATCTTCTAGATATGTCAGCGCACACAAAACGAGTTTACGCTGTCAGACTAACGTAAACAACTGCGTTTGAAACGGCGTTCTACTGTGACTCTCACGATCCTCCTCACACGCCTGTTCCTACTACAAAAGAAATCGATTACAGAGTGACAGCTAGCTCCCACAGGACCACAACGCCTGTTCTCCCGGCGGGAGACGGCCGTGCATAGCCACGCCAACGCCCCGTACCCGGAACTGAAAACGGAGGTCTGTGAGAGGCCGCGGTGCGGCCCGTTCACCATCGGCCTCACCTCCTCCCGCGACCGGGCCACGGTCGTGGGAGAACGGTGCCCTCCCGCGAGGCCCGCGGCGACCCAGGAGCG
The DNA here is from genome assembly GCA_013389925.1 of Aegithalos caudatus. Lineage (NCBI taxonomy): Eukaryota > Metazoa > Chordata > Aves > Passeriformes > Aegithalidae > Aegithalos > Aegithalos caudatus. Next base: position 845,554 of record WEIU01005272.1, on the reverse strand, counting down.
GGGGGCGGAAGACCGCGAGCAGCAGAGACAAGACCGGCCCCACGGACGGCACCGACCGCTCAGCCCGCCCTGTTCGAGCAGGAGGCGGGGCCGTTCGCGAAAGCCCA
>WEIU01005272.1:822734-845404 GCA_013389925.1 Aegithalos caudatus | reverse complement strand
GCGCCCGGACTCACCAGGGGGCTGCCGGTGCTGGCCATGGCCCGCCCGGACCGGGGCCGCTCCCCACCCGTTCCGCACCAGGCGCTCGGCCCAGCCTAAGCCAATGGGGCACCCGCGTCCCCCGCCCCTGACGTCACCACAACAATCCCCCGCCGTAGGCGGGCCTTCCGCGCACTGCGCTGGCTCTTTGGTGGCAGTAACTGTTACTCACACTCGGGCCAGGCCAGAGCGCCCCCGTCAGCCTCAGCGCCCGAGCCGAGGAGAGGATGCGCAGTTGTGGGATGATGCCCTCCGGAAGCTGCGAATGGTGAGGGCGGAAGAGAGCGGAAGGGGGCGGAAAGGCCGGGCAGCACCTCCCCCCGACACTCACAGCCGGCTCCGTGCCACGATGGCGGTGCGCCTTGGTAGCGGTGGGCGCTGGAGTCAGCGGGGCGCGGGGGCCCTGCCGGGAGCGCTGCGTCCTCCGCACAGCTCGGAACTGAATTGCGTCATAAATACAATTCTAGTGCGGGCGTTCGTTCTTGAGAACCTGACTCGCCTGCGTAACACCCGTGCTCCCTCGCGTTCTGTTTGCCCTGCGGTCTGTACGAGCCAGCGGTGCCCGTTAACGGCTTTCTGTCAGTCCGTGTGCGAGTCCGCCGGCCACAGACGCCGGGAGGGACGGGCCAGCGGTGCATGACACTGCAGCGAACAAATTGAGTTTGTCAGAGAATTCCTAGAATTGTGAGGGATTACTCAAAAGGATGAGGCAGGAAAAGACCATCTAGTTTACTGAACATCAGAATCTACTACGTACAGATATTTAGCTTCAAATGAGGGTGGCGTAGAGGGACAGGGCAACTGCATTGTCCCAGGGTTGATCCACTTTTTTTCAGAAAGATTTTTAGAGTAGCCAGCCTAAATCAACTTTCCTGTATGACAATTTTCTCATCCTTCTGCAGATGAATAGAACAATTGATCATAATCTTATCGTAGGTTGGATGCATAGGTCAGTGGATGTGTGTGTGAGTTTTTTTGTTGCGGCTTCTGAGAAACTGCCAAGTACCAAAAAGCCTTTGTGTAACTTAGGGCAATAGTGCTGTAACTGTTTGTAATTACTGAATGATGCTGTGATTGTTTTCACGTATGTGAGTTCAAAGAGATTATCCTGGTGAAAAGGCAGATTCTTTTCCATGTGATCTGGTAAGAATTTTCTCTCCTCTGTTCACAGTTTTGGATCTAGCCAGACAGTATCATAATAGTCCAAATAGCTGCTTGAGCAGTTGGATATATGTTTGTGTCCTTGGATACTTCTATAAGACTCATCTATCAGGCTCATCACAAAACTAGTAAAATTTGTGATCGTACACAGCAAGTTTACAGCTATTTCAAACATTATATAACCAGGAGTTGTGAACACAAAAGGAAGGAAACAAAAACCTCGGACTTGTAGTAATATTACATTAGTCAGTTGAGCTGTGTGTGTCAAGACAGGTCTGTGCAGACTCACATCCTGCTCCAGAAGGACTTACCTGGGCACATGTGATACTCTGATTCAGCTTCCCTGGGCTGTGGATCACCTGTAGAGACTCCGTGTATTCCAGCGTGTATGAGCTGTGGGCAGGGTCCTCGCTGCCCGGTGCAGTGATCCAGCTCCCCGGGGCAGCTAGTACTTATTTCATTCTTCGTGTAACAAATGTGGATGCAGTTGAATAGTATATCCAAGTCTAGGCATGATGCCTTCAGGTAGATGTGAAACAGTTGGACAGAATCGGGGGAAGTGCTGCCTGTGATGGGGGACGTGGGAGAATCCGCCCGCGGCGTCCGGGATCCGCCAGCAGGTGGCGGCCATGCGCCGAGGGGCATCGCGCTGATGCGGGGACACTGCCCCGGGCAGCGGGGACACTGCTCCGGGGAGGGAGAGGGACACTGCCACATCTACCCAAGGGGGCTATCCAAATATAACCTACCTGAAGTCCGGGCTCAGAAGCCATACAGGAAGCGACACAAAGTCAGAACTGAAGATAAGCTGTGTCCCGCAGACCTAGGTAGAGGCTAAATAGAGCTCCCATGCCCTGGGCAGTTTATGTGAGTATAAGTCCCAGGTGAGACAAGCAAACGAAACCGAGCCAAACGAACAATCCCCAAACACCACCAAAAAACAAACCTACAATTAACCCAAAATCTTTGTCACAGAACATTTTCAGCAATTCTGTGGCTTACAAGTGCTACATAAATATCTTCCAAAATAGTTTCTTTTGGCAAAACTGAACAGAAGAAAAAGGGAAAAATGCTGCCTACTTTGTTCTGGTTGCAGGTGATACATATAGCATGCACTCAGTAGTCCCAGGATATGAAAGCCTTCACAGGCTTGACCAGAGCCAATATTATGTCTCTTTATTAGACTGTAGTTCTCTATCTTCCACTTGAAGGATATGTATCACTCTTAGATGCAAAAGTCAGCCTTAGAATAGTTCAGAGATTCTGGAAGAAACTGTGAAATACCATAGCTTAAACTTAGTACCAGTTTCAAACATGACAAAAAAAAAAAAAAAGACATGGGGAAAAATCAGGCTTTGTTTTTCCAAAGACCTAATTGTAAAGAAAAGGCTTTTTGGTTTTAGCTACAACAACTAATACCTTCAAGTAATTCCACAGAAGCAGAAGCAGCTAAAAGTTTTTAAGAGTTTCACCTAGAGAGCTGCTTATGCTGGAGTATTGCTTCTGCCTTTTAACCTTCAGCGTGTCATCATCTCCAGACTCAGTGCTTATAATCTTCCTATCTTGCCCTAATGAACACAAACAGCAGCGTCTTTGACTTTTCATTTCTCTCAAGTAATTTCTGACTACATTCAATCTCCCAGTTTTCTTTTGCTTCTCTATTAATGAAGTTTTGCACTCTCCCATTCTGCAGAAGCCTGACTTGCTTCTCCTTACTCGTATCTGAATATAATTGTTTCCACTCTCATTTTGCTAATATAACTGGTACAGAATACCTTATTAACAAAACAAGATTTTATGAAAATTGTTCAATTTCTACATTATCTAAATTGTGAACATGCAGACGTTCATAAGAAAGGGCTGTCAAGATCTGGTGAATTTAAGATACAATTGAGCTGACAATTTCAGAAAGCATCCATCAGATTCTGAAGATTAGAAATTTGGGACTCTACATCAAACTATGCAATGGGGTCTAAAAGTTTGGGATCAACAAAATCCTCCATGTATGTGGGATTGTTTTCCTGATTTTCTCATCCTGGGGAAATGACAGCAGCTGTTTGTGACAGCAACATCACATTCTTCTCTTGCCATTAGATTGTGGTGGAGTAACAGAAGCACCCTTGAATATAGTTTTTGCACGTTAAAAAGCACCAAGGACCAGAAATGGGGTATTATTTCAGGTATTAGAAAAACCCTTTGCTTACAACACTGAAAATTAATCACTGCTATTGCCTCCTGTGGCTGTCACACAAATCACATGTTAACTCCTCTTTCTGTTTTTCTCAGATAAAGACTGCTCACAGCAGTTCTCAGGCTTAGCACACTTTTTGGGAAGGATGTCTTGACCTACTTTGTTTCTTCTAAATGAAATCTTTCTTTGCCTTGTCAAAACTAATCTGTGCTGTCACCAGAGAGACAAGGGAAGCACTCAGAGGAAGGAATGAATGTATGTGACTGTGCATATAGATGTGTCAGCTAGTTCGGATGTATGTGTACATATCTCAGTATGCTTGCTAAAACTGTTGAGCTCATTAAATCTAAGAGATGCGACTAAGACTCCAGAAATCTGCTTGGTAGATTTTTAATTGCATATAGGATTTTCTGTGTCTAGGGCAGAAAGTAAACCTCCAGAGATTCAGCTCAGAAAGGCTGTACCTATTGTGCAGATAGGCAAAGAACTCATCGATTCTGGAGAAATAATAGAAGCCCTGGAGAGGCAGTGTACAGGTCATTTGTGCTGTTCTTATTTTTCACCTTTTCTCATTAAATCAACCCAGCCACTTAACCTTGAAATAATTTTTAAAAAATATTTTAATAATTTTAAATTTTAAATAATTTTTTACATGAGGCTTAGTTATTGCAAAATAAAAAGTTACAGCCATTCCAGTTTATAAAGAACAAGGCCTACTGTCTGATTATTTTTAAACAGAGAAATTACAAATTCTTATCAAATTAAGAACCCCTATAACTCATCAACATCGTGTTAAGAACCAGAATTACTGTCTTAAGCAAAAATAGTTTCTCATGATTTCATGAAAAATCATGCATAGTTTTTACAAAATGATGGAGTTTAAATCATGGTTCATCACTTTGCAAATATTGTTGCTTCCAAGAGGCACACAATTCTAATAGTTATTCCTGAGGAAAAAAGCAGGTCTGCTGCTGCCTCCTTAGACAAGAGGGTTACTGGATCTTTCAGCCAGGAAGTTAATACAGGGAAGGGCATACTCATGTGTCTCTGGGACCTCAGATGTTGCCAGAGTCAGGGTTTGCCAAGCCTGTAGGGGTAGTATTTGCTACACAGGGGACTTAGTCACAGTCTTCTTCTGAAGTATGAAGTTGAAAATGTATTTTAAAATTATACATGTTTGAAACTGTCTGCACAGTTTATGCTGCTTGGGAGGACAGTGTTCAGAGGTGATAGGGAGAGTGCAGGGAAATTGTAGGCAGTATTCCTTAGGGAAGGTCACTGGTCTTTCTGATGTTTAATATGATTATTGCCATTAGAAAGTAGTTCAGCAGAAATCAAACCTCCTGTGGTATCATTGTCACACAAAGTACAATAGTCACTGCCACTGAAGGACACACCTGCTATCCCCAGAGATTCTTGAAGCATAAAAAAGTCACCCTTTCCATGCTGTGAGTGAAAGGGATAATTCCTTCCAACACAAGGGTTCTCAAGGTTGTCTTTAATAATTTCAGAGATTTTCAGGCCAATAGTATCATCAGCATGGTTTGGTGCAAATGATAGTCCTGGCCACAACTCTATCTCTTCTGCTCTTATGTACCTGCTGGGGACATACTGCTGGCTTGGACCCGAGGCAAATGCAAAGTTTTCTTCTGCAGTAACCACATCTGTGCTTTCTGTAGGTGTCAATGAGATTTGGAAAATCATTTCTTGGGTTTTTAGATCAGAAACTCGATCTGCATTCACTTTGCTTGAGTTGCTGGCCTCTTCTCTTTCAAGTCGGCTACAAGCCTCGTTTGGTCCAACCCAGTCCTAATGAAAGCATCAATAAGTTGGGGTCACTTTGCATAGTTATTCCAAAATAAATTTTCTTTCTTTATGGCTTTGGCAAAATAACCCAGATGTTTACTGCAAATCCAACAGGCAAAGTTAAAATAATAGGATAAAAAAAACCCTAGGAGCTAATTTCACAAAATTTTACAAGGATTTTTACAAGATCACACCACCAGAATATAACGCAAGATGTTGGTATTGCTTTGGTTTTGAAAAGGTGCACCTTCTGTATTCAGTCTGAGCTGGGAGACACTGGAGGAGTTCCACTTCTACGGAGCAAGAGGTTGGACAGAAGCCCTGGTGGTTAGCTAGTATGTGGAAGCAGGGAAATGAGAAACTATGAACTTTCAGGAAGATCAGAACCATGTGTCAGTAACTCTGCTCAGGAGCTAGAATTATTAGTCCTTGAAAAAAATCCTCCTGTCATGAATAGAGGGTGGGTGATAAGAAAGAAATGAAATTTATTTCTTACCTTAAAATTCCCATTGTGCAAACTATAGAGTGGCTGAAAGAAAGCAGCTGGTGTGGGAATGTTAAAGCAGGCGAGGCTTTTTGCCCTAAAGTGACAAAACAACACTTTAAAAAAATGGACAATTTTTCTGTGTTCTGTCTCCATGATGCTGGTTAGATGAACCCCCCACACTTATGTTAGTAAGATTGCACAAGAAGCCCACTCATCATAATTTCTGACTTATGCAATTATTTTTTCTACCACCTGTGCATGCATTTAATGTTTCTAACCTGAAGCACAATCTCCTAAGTTTCTTAGGAATATGTCACAAACTTAATATACTCCTCTATTACTCATTATATGCACTGAGCTTTATCAGCTTACTTGATCTAAACCACTGTTTCTGAAAGTGTTTTAAAGAGTTCTAGTTTCATTACGTTTATACAGAGAAATTCTACCAGACATCCTTGCTCCTTTATTGGAGTCTATCCTATAAAAAAATATTTTAATATGTGGACATCATTTATTCTGTTTCTCTAAGAATGATGTGTATATGAAGCATAATAATGTATGTCAAGGCAAAAAAAAAGAGATAGGAGATGTACCTATGCTCTGCCAGCATAAACAATTGCAGAGGGTGATTGAACTGAGGTTCTAAAAACATTTTTGCTCCGTTCAACTTGGTCTCAAATGAATCAGATTCAGTTTAGTTTGCCTATATTGGTATTTTACTGACTCCTGCCAAGAATATCACATGTAGCTTAGCATTGACATCAGTTTAACCACCTTTATGGGTTGCTGTGTACTTGCACTTTTAGTTTATCTACAAAAAAAAACCTCAAATATTCTCATGGGCTTAAATTTCTTTAAGTCGAAGATACTATCATCCTTGGGCTTTAGCTGAATTTGGGAGTCCCAAAGGTACTTTGGTCTCCTTAGTGGGTGGGTCATTAACTATCATGGCCAAGGAACATTTCAAGATTGTCAAAATATCTTTTGGAAATGACTGAGTCTGTGCAGCAGAAACAGGAAGGAAAAGGGATATAATGACTCTTGATTTACCCTTTTCAGGCCATAAAGATCATGGGGAACTTAATGAAAATCACATACCTTGAGGAAAGTTTGCAGCTCCAGAATAAATAGAGTAGAGTGCCAAAACTCAGAGGAATGAATAAGTACTGCATAGTTTTGGTATTTAGGATCTCTTCAGAGACTTTTGGGACATCTAGGAAATGAATCAGCACAAAAACTTTTAATAAAAAATCTGAAGTCAAGATAGAACCCCAAGTAACCAAGCACTGCAAATGAAACAGGCAGCAAAAGGCCTTAAGGAAAGTAATATGGCTAGGAATACTTAAAGAAATATGGTTCTGATTTGAAAAGCTTCGTTTTACCAAGTATCTTCTCTTTTTTTGGACCATGGACATGAAAAGAAATGAAGTAACGTGAAAGCAACATTCTTCGTACCTGCTCTTTGAAACACTGTTGTCTGGCTCCAATCACTCCACTGACTGTGGTACGAATTCTCATTTTCAGAAACTTTGCAACGAACTCTTGCAGTGTAAGCAATGCCACTGCGGAGCTCTGTGGCTTCAATTTCTACCTGTGGCAGTGAACTGGGTAGTGTCTTGTTCAATGCAACCTGCAAAGTATTACAAAGTGTTGCTGTTAATGAGACTGGGCAAAAGGATGGTCTTTTAAATACTCTTTTTTGTTGTTGTTTTTGCCCTTCTCTTTTCTTTTCCAGATTTTCTTTTCTTAGATGCAAGCAGAAGGCCTGAACGATGATGGATGCAGAGTTCATGAGAAGAAGCGTTATTGTACTTCCGTATTGATGTTAAATCTCTCAACCTTAATATGGGAAACTGGAAAGGCCAGCTTAAGTCAGCTGGTAGAGAGCCCTGACCTGAGTGGCAAGGCCATTGTACCCAAAGAACAAGGCAGGATCACTGTATGCTTCATCCAGTTACCTCCCAGGACATGCTGTACTCCTTATACTGCAACTCATATTGGAGAATTTCAGTGAGGTACCAAGGCACATTCAACAGACTCCACCATATCTGGCACTTGCTGGCAGTGGCATTGCTCTGGATGTTCATAGGCGGATCAAGTTTTACTGCAAATAGAGACGACAGGGTGTTTTTCCTAGTGTTTGGGACACCACAAAAGAAAATTCATTATATTAGGGTGACTGAAGTAATGGAAAATAAAGCTGGGTCTAAAGAGGGATACTAACACTAGCAGTAGACCAGATTAGCTTAAAGCATCAGAACAGCTATAGATCTGACATAAATTAATGTTAACTCTATTGATCCCTATGGTTAATCTTGCAAGCAAAGAACCACTCTGGATGTCATGTTCTGCCCTTACAACATACCACTAATACGGGCAGGTTTTGAGCATTTCTCTCTAGTACCAGGCCATGGGACATTCAGTTAAATCCATGACCCCTCGTTACATAATTTCTTAGAGAAAAATATAACAACAAAACAAACAAATAATTGAAGCAATCCAATTGCAAATTACCCAGGGCACAAGAAAACATGATGCAGATGAGAAGTATTGTTGAACGGTGCTCCAGAGCCAGCCCCTCTGAAGTTCAGGAAAAGTCAGGATGAAGAGACTCAGTGACTGCATCCTTACTGGTGCAGTTCACAGAGTGCACTCTCTGGGGATGGGCTGTCTGGGTTTTCATTATTTTCCCTTGCTATCTTTGAGACATCCTTTGTTAGGCAGCATATCAGACCTATCCCAAAGCTGCTGGGAAGAGCCTCAGCTCACACCTGTGCTGGTTCATACTTACTGTGCTTGCGGGGATTGTACTCTGGAAAGGTCATGTATGTGTCATTATGTCCAAAGAAGTTTCCTTGGAGAGAGACTCTATAACCATCTGTTTCCAAGATCTGGCTGGCTAAATGAATTGTGCAGTGGTACTGATTCTGCATGCTCTCTATGGCAGTCAGTTTGCAGCTGGCGTTGTGGCCTTTTGACCAGAGGCTAGAAGAATAAAAAGGCTGAAAGTTTCTTTTAAGTCATACAGTTAAATGCTTTTCAGTTTATGGGTGTGTGGCAGCTTAGAACAGCACCACACTCTGGAAGACCATGAACCTCTTTAGTGCAGACAGCAAGCAAACCAGCAATCCAAAATCTGGATGGATGGCAGGGCTGAATAAGGAGGAAGAAGACACCTTCATAACCTCACTGCTGAGAGCAACTCTCACAGGAGTTGCACATAGCATCCAGTAGCTCTTCCCTGCTCCCTCTGAAAGTGAGAGAGCTGCTCTCACTGCAGGAAAGCAGGTAGGGGGAAGGAGTGGATGGATAATTGGTTACAAGTGCACAGCACAGAGGTAACAATGAGCTGTACATTAAGTCCTCTTTCACTACAACTAAAGCAGTACTGACGGCAAAACATGTTGGAAGTTGGTTTGTCTTTTTGTGGTTTAGCCATTTATTAACAATTTTTTTTTTACATTGCATGTGATCCTACAGGAAACCAGGGTATCACATTTTATCAGCTTGCCCATCTTTCTGTAGATTTAAAATCCAGTGTTAATAAGTGTTAGGGTATTTTTTACTTAACCGTGGCAGAATATGAGGCATCTAATATCAGAGTGGCTTACCCTCATGTAATAGTTACTGGTGGTCAAGACAATGTTTCTACATAACCTAAACACATTCATCTCAAGTTATCCTATCAGTTAGCAAATTATTCACCCAATTTCTTCTATTAGAGAAAAAACTATTCAGATAATATTCTAAATCTCTTATTAAAGCTTATAAATGGACTTGTATTTATATATATCCTAATATACATTAAACCATTAGGTGTTTAATTTCTAGGCAAAAAGGAAAGAAATTATTAGAAGTTGATTAGGCAGCTTTATGCAGGATGGACTCTGGAAGTTCCCAGGTCATGGGGACCAGAGGCCAGGAAGGGAAGGTTCTCTGTGCTGAGATGCCTGCCAGAAAGGTTCACTGAACAGATGGAGAGCCCACAGCTGACAGGGATCATGCAGCCATGTGCACTTGACCTTTGCTGTAGCCCCTGAGGCTGTGGGACCACAACAGAGAGCAGCTTCTGAGGTCTGGGGTGATGAGATGGCAGAGCTAGCTGTGCCACAAGTGTCCTGATATGGAGGAAGCAAAGCCCACAGCTGGGCTCCATCTCTGCTTCTCAGCACAGTCCTGTTCATGCCAGGGCTGGGGCTGCTACAGACAGCTCTTGGTGGGCAGCTCTTACTTGGTGAAATGCAGGTGGAAAGGTCCATCACCCACGGGCTTCTCTGTTACCCACGTGCAGCTCACAGTAGTCACGTAGTTGTTCAGGCAGCTCAGGCCACCAGAGAGCTCTGCAGAGGAAGGAGACCAGAACTGGATTCATCTATCACTGGATGATGCCTTACTCAGTACACCAAATACATGCATTACTTGCTAGTACTTCCATTGCTGACACTGCATCTGATCTTCCTCATCATGTTCTTAGTCTGTTGTAACACACTTCACTGCATGAGATGAGTGTAAGGTCTTAGAGCAAGCAGGGACCTTGGGCAATGACTACACTTCTTCTGGTGCCCAGCTTGTCCCGTATGTGCTCAGTCCCCTGGGCCTGGCACTGTCAGCCAGCTGTACTGGTTCCTGGGACCTGGGAAAGGGCTGTCACAAGATCTTGCGTTGCATATTGAAAGGTCTGTGAGTGAAAAATGAGCACAGGCACGTACCTGTCTTTGTGCAGTGGACCTATTCTAGATCTCCTCTTACCTCTCCCTCTTGCTCCACCAAAGACCAGTGCAGCAGCAATGCACAGCTGGAGGCCCAAATGGCACACAGCTCCTCCCATTCCTGATAGTATCTAGAACAGAATAATCATTAAGAGCAGTTTTGTTGGTATTTCTACCAGCGGATTGAAGTGTTAGCTGCAGGCTTCTGCCAGCCTGACAAAAGCTGATGCTGAATCTGTTGGAGAGGGCACCAACTCAGCTATATAATTTCTTTGATAGGAACTGGTCTTCTCATGGCAGTAAACAGTATTTTGCACTAAAGCACCAGCTGCCTGAAAGGAAATCTACAATTTCTGCAATTTTATCAAGGGTGAGAGAAGATGTGGCTGTTCTTTCTTTCTGCATTTTTGTGATCTGGTTTATGACAATTTCAGAGCAGCAGAGAGCCACAGTGGGTTGGAACCAATGTTCACGTTTCCCCAAAGTCTGTTTCTGACCATAGTCAAAACAAGATGCTTAGAGAGAATCGTAGCAGGAGAGCATAGATGTTCATCTCTGAGCACTCTCAGCCTCCAGACATTTGCAGCTCAGGGGCCTCCTGGAGCAACGTTATTTCTGCATATTCAGGAAACAGACACAGAGAATAACTGATATGATCCTTGTCAAAGCACTCACTGAGAGATATAGAATACTTAGTATACTAGAATACTAGTCATTACCCCCATTCACTGAAGGGTTATGTAAAGATGTTTGAAATGTTTCTTCTGCAATATGGGACATTACATCTCTACAAGGTTATACTAGGCTTACTCTCTTTTTAACCAAAAATTCCATTCTCTGAATTGTCTCCTGATGACGTTTTAAATTAAAATTATACTTTTTCACTAAAAATTTCTGATTTGATGATTTTTTGGCAACATTTAATATGAGGAATATGGACCTGATCTATTCATCAATATGTGGTATTTTAAAAAGATGTTTCCAGTTTGCCTTATTTGCTGAACACAGTAAAAGAGCCCAGCACAGCTGCAAGGAGAGTGCTGCTCCAAAGAGCCTGAAACCCAGAAAACTTGGAATGAGTTTGTAGACAGAGACCACTAATCAGTATAAGCAAAAACAGTTTCTTAAATAACTTTTAAAAATATTGAAGGAACAATGTTTGCACTACTTGACTAGCACGGACACTGAACTGAACTTTACACGTGGGGTAACAAGAGTGGAATGTTCCACCTCAAAAGAGCTTGGGTCAGTTATTGTTAGGGAAAAAAAAAAAAGAAAAAAAAATACCAAACAAAACTTGCCAGAGATTATGATCTCTCTTTCAGAAGAAGCTGGGGAAAAGGAAAGGAGGGTCAGGATAGGAGAAACAATAAGTACTGCATTAGCACAGGACCAAGTGTATATAGCCTGACTATAAAATAAGATGGTGATTTCTAACCAACAAAGGTTCTGAAGCAGTCTTTAATAGAAGTGTGCAAGAAAAAGCCTGTGCTTAGCAAGGACTGTGATATAGTAATCATTAGGATGGTTTTACTGAAGAGATTAAGCAGTCTGATCCATGACCAAGAATATCCTTCCAGTCATGAGTTAGACAAGGCTAGACAACAGCATTCATGTATAACTACTTGCATGTGATTATGCCTGCCTATAGTGTCCCTTGTCTGAATTAAATTGTAAAATAATTATCATGTTTCAGAAACTGATCAAGAGAAAAGGAATATTTCTGGCTTTTACTTCACCACCTCTTTAATTATGGGTTTTTCATAAATATCCTGTTTTGCTGCACACTTTCTTCAGGGTGGGGGTTGAAAGGAAGCGTCACCATTAGCTGATTTTAGCTGAGGGAGGCTGGGAGGTATGAAGTCTCTCCTGCTTATCATTCTAATCAGGGTTGCTTATGGTCCCTGTGATAAATACAGTAATACTGACTAAATATGAAATAGAGAGAGCTGCGTTACTTAGAATTATACATGTGCTTACAAGAACTTGTTCAGGCACACAAACAAATAAACAAACTTAGGTCAAGATAAGTAAACCAGGACAGAATGCTTCTAGGTAATTGCTACTAATTTGATAAACTCCCCCCACTCCCACTCAAGAAGTTCTTTGTTCAGTTCTGCAGTGTTTGAAATGTGCTAGACTTTTCTGGCTCTCACCTGGAGACAAATACAGTATGTTTAAATGCAAATCTTTCTGTTAGAAGCTATAAATGTTAGTCATAAGTAGGTCACAGAACACAAGATTCTGAAAGACTTACCAGAAAATAATTTCAGGAAGTAGCACATAACCAGCTGAATGAGATTCTGCAGTACATTAGTGCAATTAGAGGAGCTAATATACAGACTGTGGATACATATCAGTTAAAAGAAAAGTTATTGCAGCTACACGTAGCGCTTATAACACCATTAATTAATTTCTTCTGTTGCACTCAACACTAAACAAAAAGTTGCTGTCAATATGAAAATGCTTCTGAAAAGGGCTATGTGAATGATTTAGTCCTGGATAACGTTACTCAGAAATCAACAGTTACAGACCAAGTGAATCCCTTTAACTTAGCCAAAGGGAAGGCTAAGTAGTCATTTCACACCATAAGTATCTTACATGAGAAGATGATTTCAATTAGGAGAAAAGTATTTTCTTTCTTTCTTTTTTAAATCTATGAGAGAAAGATGGAAAGAGTCCAGTAGTTGGACACTGAAGGTAGATACAATTAGACAGAAACGAAGTGAAGAATTTCTACAAAAGGGGACTATATTGCTGAAACCTCTTGCCTAAACATGTGCAAGGCTTGTAGTTTTCCTATTAGCTCAGCTGGAAGCCGAGTACTAGCAGTGCAGGTGCAATTACAGCAGCTGCTAGGAGTGGAAGACAACTTCTTAGCTGGATATCTTGGGGACCAGACTGCTTGCTGCTTTCTTGTGTTCTAATGTCCAGTTTCTGCAACACTGCAAAGTTATGGGTGAAGGCAGAAAAGCTGTATGAGAACTAGTGTCAAGAAGGGAGAACCACCTTCACTCTGCAGGAGAGACAAAACGTCTGAGATCATGCCCTGAAATGATATGCCAGGTATGCTGCCAGCAGTCTATCAGCACCAGGAGGTGGTAGTTACCTTGATTTCCAAAGTGGTCTCATGCTTGTTGCAAAGGTGTTTCCATCTTTTCTGTATGTTTCCAGGGCAGAGTTCTGCCTGTTATCTGGTCAAGAAAACAAGGCCTTGCAGCCATGCCTTTCCCCTCACCTCATATAGTTCCTGCCTCCACTTCCCAAAAGCAATTTTAAGTGATTTTAACCAGAATTTGTACAACAGATTTTCCAAATGCTCTCATCTGGTTATTAACAGAAAGACAGATGTTTGAATGTTATTGCTAAATCTATCACCAGAAATTCATATTCTGGGATTCACCCCCAGATTTGGGGTCCAGTTGAACACACAATAAAAAGATAAAATTTTCTCATAAGAACTTGTAAGGTAAAATAAATTATTTGATAGATACCACTGAGAGAGGAAGTAGTACAAGCAGTTGACAACACCGTCACAGCATGTGGGTAGCCTAGATATCATCTAGGTTTTAGAAACTGTAAAGCAGAACTTTACAGGGAGACTTGAAGAATGAGGTTGATGTAGCCCGAGAGACCTGTAAGCAGTGCCTTCAATGTATAAACAGTAGCATGGAGGATGATTAGGAGAAGTAGATTTAATGATCTAGTGGGAGGTGGAAGCTGACATCATAGAGTTAACTTCTAGATGGGGAAGTGAGAGAAGACAAGAGGACAAGAAGAGGCTGTCAGTGACTTTAAAATTGTGGACAGTTATGCTTGATGAGATAGAAGAACTGTATAGATAAATGTAATGGGCTCAAAGGGATGGACACAAAATAGGATTTTTGCATCTCTGACTTTTGCATGACTACAAGTAAGATCAGTTTTACAAAAGCCTGATAAAACATGAAGTATCACGTAAGAGCATGAACAAGGATTTTACATGGAGATATATGCATAAGATTCTTCAATATGCTTGGGTCTCCTTTGATACATATGATATTATATGCCACCCCACTGCAGACAGCCAGGAATTCTAGGTTTTATTCCACTTCAGACATCAACTTTTTTATAAGGTATGTTGTTTAACTGATGTAATTTTTTTCTTGTTGCAGCTCATTCACATGTTCTTGTATGCTCACCTGAATCTTAGAGGAAGTCAGAAGCTTCAGGCTCTGGTTTGGCCGTGGCTCTGGACTCTTTCAAAATACGTTTTGCTTGTTCTCACTTCCAGGGCAAGATTCTGATGTTGACGAGACACTCAACAAGGCCTAGCAATGCATATTTGCAGCCCAGAAAGTCTGTTGTATCCTGGGTTGCATCAAAGGCAGCATGACCAGGTTAAGGGAGGGAATTCTACCTCTCTGCTCTGCTCTTGTGAGACCCCACTGTGTCCAATTCTGGAGTCAACATAAAAAGGATATGGAGTTGCTAGAGCAAGTCTGGAGGAGGCCACAAAGACAATCAGAGAACAGGGGCCCCTCTGCTGTGGAGACAGGATGAGAGAGCTGGGCTTGTTCAGCTTGAATAAGAGAAGGCTCCAGGGAGAATTTAGAGCCCCTGCCAGTACATAAAATAGTTATAAGAAAGCCGGAGATGGGCATATAGTGGTGGTGCAAGGGAGAATGGCTTCTGACAAGCAGAGGCCACAGTTACAAGGAGTATTGTGCAGAAATTTTTCTTTGTAAGGGCAATGAGACACTGGCAGGGGCTGATCCAGAAAAGACATCCCTACCCCATATCCCTGGAGATGTTCCAGGTCAGGTTGGATGGGGCTTGGAGCAACCTGGTCTAGTGGAAGGTGTTGCTGCCCATGGCAGAGGGGTTAAAAGCCATTCCAGGATCCTATGATACAACGAGTGGTGCACAGTGGGAGCAGACAGCAGATCTGGACCCTTGAATGCTCAGTTTCCATTCCTTACATCTTAGCAACTAGTCATAAATGACCTGCTCTCCCTTTGCTGTAATCCCTTCCTTTGCTTACATCTCTTCCAGAGGCAGCACCAACAGGCACTAAACTGACTAACACCTACAAAATAAAACAGTGACAGGCAATAGTATGTTGTACCAACAGACACACTCCTTCATCTACTAAGGCTACCCAGAATGCAGAGTCTCCAGAGCAATCTCTTATGCTAGTATGTATAATTGGAGGGGTACTCATTGTAAACAATCAGAACAAAGAAAAGATTTTTGCCGATCCTTTAAGAAAAACTATTGATACCGTATCTACCATCTGAATACCTAGGCCTCTAAGCACATATCTGACAGAAGCATATCAAATGTACACAACAGGCTCATATGAGACTTATCCTGGGGAATTAGGAAAACGTAGTTGCATCTTCTTATCTGCATAGATTATCCGAGAGAACGCCATATAACCAGCTTTTTCCTCTCTTCATCTTCAGAGAGCCATTTTCCCAACAATTTGATGCCCACAAACATGTACTTTTAGACGTGATATACTTGGATCCCAGAAAAAAAGCTGCTACAAAGGATTACTGCAATAAAGCATATTCATGCACACACATGTATATACACACATACATTACAAAAGTATGCTTATGCCTGTAAAGTCGCAAACACTGAGGGCTATTTTGGCTGGATTCCTTTACACCCATCTCTTGCAGTCAGAGAGGAGTACCTTGTTCAAGATGGTCCTTCTTTCAAGCACAATCCATCAGAATTAATGCAATAGTGTTTTGTGCTCAGCACACTATCAGAACAAAAGTGCAAATACACTTCTGGTCTTCAGATTCCTAGTTCAAGAAACAATATAGAATTCTACATTTAGATAAAGAAAATATTTTTCAATATTTTAGCTCAGTAGATGTCCTCTGACATTATGTACTGGAATGCACAGAACAGAAATATGTTAAACTGTCTTACCAGCTCAAAAGAAATGTTGCTTTTCACACTGCTTCTGTCCCTTGATAGTTTAAGCTGTGTGGTTTGATGATCAGGCAGTAGCAGCAGTGGCATAATAAAGCAGAGCTTACTGTGCCTGATTTTAAAGATAATCTCAAAAACCAATGAAAAACTGCTTTGATTATCAGATTGAGTTAAAGTAGCTATATATGTAATTTCTCATTAGTCATGGAGAAACAGGAATTTCTGCTAAAGGGTTAACATTTAAAAGGCCAAGTAATTTGCTGAATAGAAAAATATCTGCTTGCAACTTTTATATAAATAGGTCAACAAAAGAAGTTTCTAAGTGACCTAAAGCCATTTTATAGCCCTGTGTTGATGTGGGGCTAAAGTGCTTCCACCCAACTGTGTTCAGACCCTTGCAGCACCCCTGAGCTGCCCTGTCCTCTACTTCTTCCACAGCTGATTGCTACACTGTGCTCAAAGGGCAGATGAGGAAGCAAAGGCAAACAAGCATTGCAGTGCTCCCTTGTCCTGATCCTAGAGAGTATAAGGGACAGATCTTCCCATGCCCAGCAGCAATGATGTAATGGCAGTGTTACAGCCAGGATCCATCAAGTCAATCCTGTACGGGGCTCTAGTGCCAGAGAACAGAGAGAAGCGGTCAAAGAACAGACTGAGTCAGCTTCTGGAGCCAAGAGACAAGGAGGCAGGGGCCATGCAGAAATGGAGATGGACATTTCCAAATTGGTACATCAGAATGGATTGTGGTGCTTCTCCCAGTACCTGTTTTTTGACCCTGTCATTCCTGGGGGAAAAAAAAATTCCAAATTAGAACTGCTATGTCAGGGACATTTTGCAGTTTGCTCCTAAGAGGCACTGAAAATCCTCCACCTCAAACCCATCTACAACCAGAGCGACAATTCACTGACCAAAAGCTTAATTGTTATACCTTGCTTCAAAGGGAGCAACTTCTCTTAATACCCTTGTGTTATACACTTGTTCATGAAGTCCGCCTCCTAGGGTGAACAGAGATAACTTCCAGCCCAACATAACAAACCACCACCTTCTATCAGATGTACAGCCAGATAGTGTTCCAATAACAGAAACAGTTCCTTCAGCAGTTCTGGGGCCATCAATACAAATGGAAACAGAGAGCACAGAGAACTGAGATGTAAAGGGCTCCAAAAAACCAAGCAAGTTTCTCCCTTGAGCAGCCTGGGGTCAGTTACCACAGTGTAGTTTCTGAAGAGAAAAGTGCTGCAAGGTGAAGCTGCAGGAAACTATGCTGAGACCATCAGAAATGCTTCTGTCCAGTACACATTCCCATCTATATGATCACAACACAAGCAGCCCTGGTGGGACAGTGTGGAGCAGTCAGCTCATCAGGGCAGTGGAGCTGGGCTCATCCTCCGCTGCTTTCTGGAGGGCATGTGAGGAACTGGCAGCAGCAGAGAGGACACATCAGCACATGAGGACAACATCTGCCATGACTAATCACAGCAGACTACAAGAAAAATGGAAAATAAGGAGGGAAGAAACCAAAGAAGCTAATATATCTTAAAGCAGTACCCAGGAAACCATTGAGCTAGGGACATATTCAGGGAGTGATAACATGGGCAAATCTAAGTCATGTAGGTCCAAAATCAACATAGCAAATACCATGGGAGATCTGAACAATCAGACCAGAAGATGTGGATGCAATGCAATAGTGTCCCAGCACTCACCTATGAAAAAAACAGCTTCTCTTTCCTACAGTGCACTCTCCTGTCATGTGCCAGAACCAAACACCAACATTCAATACTGAATATTCCCTGTCAGTTCAGACCACATTATTTCCTCATTCTGAAACCTTTAAGAAATCTGTTGTTTCTTTGTGCCAACATACAAAGCAGCTACACAGCAAGTACTCTACCCAAGATTGCGGTGTTTTGAAACACTTTCAAAGTAGAAATTTGAAGGAAAATGATTAGTCACCTCCCAACCTCAGTTACTCGTCCCACTGTATGATGTGGAACAAGTTTGTGATCTGAAATCAAACTCTGACCATCTTAATTATCCCAGCATCCCACATGCCAGAACTATTTTAATCATAAACAGGAAATACCTTCTGGCAAGGCATCGTCTATTACTGAGCCAAAAGGTGAAACTCTAGAATCACACACCGGGTAACTGTGGAGACACAAGCACTGACCCCCTGTGAGGTGAGCCCATACAGGACAGCTGGGATTAGCAGCAGTTTAGCATTGGAGCTCCCCTGCTGAGTATCTCCTGTACAGTGACCCCAAACTGCCACTCCACTGGTAACTTTTAGAAGTACATTATATCATTAACAGAAATAGAATTGTGACCAGGGATGGTGTGGAACCCAAGCATCATCTGAAGTGAAGCTGGAACTCGAGCCCTATTGAAGAGCTGTTACAAGCACTATCACAGGCAGTGTTCGAGGTCATTAAAATACCGACTGGAAGCACCAGAGTCCATTTGAACAATTTATTAGTATCCTCCTTTTTTACAAGTTTTAGAAAAAGAATCCCAGGATTTTGCCTCCTGTGTGTTTTCGTCTCGCCTCCTCATGGTCCATGATGCCAGCTGAGGTTGTCAGTACAATATACCTGCCAAGAGACAGCAAATGTTCAGTTTACCTCCCTGTTCCAGGCTGCTGCAGAGCTGACAGCACCAACTTCATCTGTGGCACAACAGCAAGGCCTGTTCCTGTAAGTGTGGACCCAACACAGCGAGATATCATCAACAGTGCAAAAGCAGCTCCTCCCATGAGCACAGCTCTGCAGCACACACAGGACCCTGACAGACTCCCGTTCTCCAACTATCTGCCTCTTCCCTTGCATATTCCCACTGGGCAGCCCCTGTCCAGCTGCTGCAGCAGCAGGAACTCTAAGGTTTCTACACCAAGTCCACTTCTACCCTCCACAGATGCTGCTCCCCAGTGCAGGCAGAGGTGCCAGTGCCAGACAGCTCTCAGCTGCATCTCTGCCTCAGGGCTGAACACTGCCTGGTGAGGGCAGGCTCTGCACCTGCAGCACTGTCACTGCTCATGCCAGCAGCTGCCCTGCCAACACACCTCACCCACCCACTCCACCTCTGAGAACCTCTGCTCCCACCTCTCTATAAATACTCCTAAAACTCCCAGTGGTGACACAGAGCATCTACACAGCACCAGCTAAAGGAGGAGTTACTGCTGGAGCTTTAGGAACAGAAACAGCACAGAACTGTTAATCCTTCCTTTGATGGGACAGACTGGCTGAGGCCCTGGAGACTCTCCCAGCTCTGCCATCCTGATGCTCTGGGACTTACAGCTCTTGATTCTATACACTTTGTGAAGAAAAGATACACTGCATAACAGTAAGATATCCTGTGTTGTGGAGATTTTTTCCAACAGAAGCTCCAAGTCCCTCATCACTTCATATCTGATTAATCTGCACACAATCTGGACATGTGAATTCAAGTAGTACAATCTACTTCCACTGACCTGGTAACTTCCCCATTTAAAAACAGCCATTCATAAAACTGAAATAAGGATGAGAAAAGTCCTATTTTCCATTAAACTGAAATGGTGAAACAAGGATTTTACCAAAGCCAAGCAGAAACAGATCCTTGCTTAGCAGTGCCCCTTTGAAACTGGCTTAAAAGGGCATTTATATGGAGGATGAATTTTTAGAATTCAACTGGAATTCAACTCCAGGCTGATCAGAGGAAAGGTGCCAGGTGTGTCTAACTCAGGCAGTTTGTGAGTGTAACATTTTTACACACAACACACCTCATACTCACCCAAACTGACGGGAAGGCAGCAGGTTGTTCTGCCACTTTTCCAAATCCTTCAGCTGCACATCAAATCTGGGACTGATTACACCACACTGTGAAAGAGGATTCCATTACAAACTGAAGAACTTTATGGATTTGCACGTGTGATCCCAGCTCCCTGCATGAAGGACTTTACAAGTGCTGTCACACTCCATTACCTACAGCACGAGCGGTGCTTCCTCCCACCCTGCAACTCCAGCCCTGTTCCTTCTTCAGCCTCTCTCCTTCCTCCTCACCTTAACAGCTCTAAACTGCTGCTGAACCTACACCACACAAGTAATGCCACACCTGGGGGAGCACAAAGGCACGCTGTAACATCAGTAAAATTCCTGGGATTGCTCAGTGATATTCTACCTCTAACTGCCATACACAGTTAGCAAAAAAAAAACCCGTGTAGATTTTAACCAGGAAGAACTCAACGTGCATAGAAATTATGGGAATTTTCAAGGTAATTGTATTGCTGACCAAGACCACCACCAATTACTTCACTGGCTCCAATTATTTAAAACTATCCAACACCAAACCAGAAGGACACCTTCCTGCACTATGCACATTTTTCTGAACTCAACAACTGTTCCCTTATTGCAATAATTGAGAAAAACATTATATCCGTTAGCCTGGAAGATCCATTACAAAATCATCCTGGAAGAGTTCAAGGAACACTACCCTCAAACCTGACCTACATCACTTTTATTACAGACACAAAACACTGTAATTACTACAGTAATTTGGGGGTGTCAGGACTATCTGCCTTATACACTCATGCAATTTTCAGATGGCATATTTATTCATCATGAGGACAGCCCCCAACATATTCTGACCAAGTAATTGTTTTTTCTGGACTGAAGAGCCAACTCTCACTTGAAGAGCTTAACTGTAAACAATGATGCACAGCACGTCACCACAGAACTACACAGCTCAGTAGTTTGAGACATAAGCAGTCAAAAATTTCCAAAACACACACAAATGCCTCATATGCAAGCACCAATTAATTTAACATTCAACTTTCCCTCACTGCAAGCAAAGCCCACCTGGCAGCAGGAGAAAGGTTTGGCTTCTCCACATCTGCAGGTATCAGTTGATCAACTGGAAATCAACTCAGCTCCTGTCTCTTAAGACAAGTCTTCCAGACAGCTTAAATACCAAAGAAACTGAGAAAGCACTAGGTAGCCAGAAAGCCTTTGAAGAGAAACACACAGCCCTTGCAAGCAGACTTCCCTGAAAGCGTATCTTATATATTCAGAGTTTAAAAGAAATGTAATTACTGACCCATATCACTTTGAATTCAGACAAATTAACCACCCTTTTACCTGAGAACATCCATGCTACTCTTAGTTACACAGACTCAACAAATCCCACCTTCTTTACAAGCAGTCATTTTAGAAATGGAGTAGACAAACATAATTTTTTTTAAAGTCGGATTTAAACACCTCTTTAGAGAACTGAATTCAGGAAGACAAATCCTACCTTGTTGAGTCTGCCTGTGAGGTTGACAACAATCTTCCCAGCTCTGTGGTCATCAATTATCTCGAATTCACCGATGTAACCTGCAGGAGACCAGCAGTCAAAGAACACACGTAACACTCAGCTACAACAACACAACTAATTAACTATGGTGCACCAAACTACTTCAATCACCCTGACTGACTTCTTTTACCCCCCCCCAGACCCACGGGGAGAGCAGGACGCGACTCACCGTGCTTCATCATGACGGTGAGGAAGCGGACGATCACTTTGGAGCACGGCCGGATGAGCACCTGGCGCTTGCCACGCTTCTCTGCGTTGTTGATGCTTTTGAGAGCATCGGCCAGAACGTTCATCCGCACCATGGTGCCTGCAGGGAGGGGAGCAGTTACTGCACTGGCTCCTCAGCACACAAACACTGAGCAGCACTTCTATTCAAGGCTAATTTTAGATCTAAAACATCCAACACTGACAGAAAGTTGCATTAAACCTAAAAAAGCACTCTCAAGCTAAATAAGCGAACCAAGTCACACGCTCAGCTGTGATCAAGAAGAGTCAGCACTACCGTAACACGTCAGGGAATATGACACAGTTAAACTCGGCTTTATCAAAGCACATACACGACTTCAAAAACATCATCCAAACACCATGCCAGCAGTGTGACAGCTCAGGTAAATCAGTTTGGCCTTAAAACCCAATTAAAACTCAACTGCACCAATTCTGTGCAATAATTAGATCCTATGTGGTATTATATCAACAGATGCTGCTGGGCTCACTGAGCTGCAAAAAGGCTGCAGGATGCACAAACACAACACTTCGGAAAGGAAACCCGGCAGCAGCTCTCTGATGCTCGGGAAAAGCGCCTCGGAGCACCGCCAGCACGGCAGAGGATGACTTGGCACTGCCACCCGACAGAGCCCGGGGGCTGTCAGCACCGTCCCCAAAGGTGTCCCTGCCCCGAGCAGATCCTGTGCCGCACGAGGACTTTCACCACTGAGATACCAACACCGCGCGAGCCAACTCCCGCCCCCCGTGAGAGCCGCCGGCCCCCCGCGCCGGGGCCGCCTCCCCTCCGTGTCCCGAC
>WEIU01005272.1:754401-815893 GCA_013389925.1 Aegithalos caudatus | reverse complement strand
CTGGGATTCGAACCGCGCGGGGCGTGCGCACGCCCCCTCCCGCGCCGCAGTGCGGCTGAGGCGGCGTCGGGAGCGGAGCCCGGCTTTGGGGAGGGGGCGTGACAGGTCCTTTCCAACAGTCCAGCCTGTAACCGAGCATCGCTTTGTCAACTGCGCCAAGGCACTGAGTGATACACATCTAATCTTTCCTTACAACACCTCCAGGGACAGTGACTACCAGCTCCCTGTGCCGCTCTTTCCACTGTCTAATCACCCTGTGAAGAAATTCAACCTAAACCTCCCCAGGCTCAGCTTAAGGCTATGTCCCCTTGTCCTGTCATTTGTTTCCTGGGAGCAGAGCCCGATGCCCAGCCGGCTCCAGCCTCCTTTTGCCCAGTTTCCTAAGGTCACCCCTGGGCCTCCTTTTTTCCCGATTAAACACCCTCAGCTGCTGCCCATCACACTTGTGCTCCAGCCCCTTCCCCAGGTCCAGTGCCTGCTCTGGACTTGCCCCAGCCCCTCAATGTCCGTTCTGAACCGAGGGGCTCTGAACTGGACACAACACCCGAGGTGTGGCCTCATCTGTGCCCAGCACTGGGCAGATTCTGTTAGTAACAGCAAAGCCCAGCAACATGTTTTATTTCCTTCAGAACTTGTGGCAGCATGGGAATAAATACAGGAGAAAGGCACTGGGATATAAATATTGTTTCTGACTCAGCTTTCTAAATGCTTCAGGCACGTGTGTTAATGAGCGTGATCACTGTGCCCAGTATGCAACACAAGGCTATAATGAGGGCACCAAAAGTGCTCTGGCACCAGCTTGATGGAGACAAAAAAAAAGAGAAGGACTGAGGACAAAAACAAACACATGTCCATCCTCAATGGTTTGGTCTTCCACAGGGTGCTTCTCATTCACTCTAGAACATGTGTAAAAAAGATTCTACACTGAGTAACTTTCAAATTCATTCACATGCCGCTAAAAGCTAACAGTATTTTTGTGCAATGTTTTACACTTACAAATGGTGGCGTTCACTCTCAAAATCTGTAATTTTACCACAGCAAAGCTCACGCAAAAGGTGATTTCATAAGGAAGTGATGATGCCAGCAATAACTTTATTAGCCTTTTAAAAGAGTAGTGTGTCTGAAGAGATTCTTCATCAGGAACTGTAGTGACAGGACAAGGAGTAATGGGTATAAATTGAGAGAGGGGAAATTTGGGTTAGATATTCTTTACTGAGGGTGGTGAGAACAGGTTAGCCCAGGGAAATTCAATCCTGGGAGCTGTCCCTGCTCATGGCAGGGGCTTGGGACTAGGTATTTAAGGTCCGTTCAACCCCTCACCATTGTGTGATGCATTACAGTTTCTATGGTTATTTGCAGTGCCCAGCAGCAGAACTGCTCTGGCTATGAGATATTATCAGCCAGTTCCTGGTTTCATCCATTTATGTGATTCTCACCACAAAACCTCAAGCACTTACCGGTGGAAAAAGCAGGTATTGCCATCATCTCCAGACCATCACATTCACCATCTTCCAGCCAATCTTTCAAACACCAACTCTCCAGTCAGGTGCCCTTGCAGCTTGTCTCCATCCCAGAGCCTGCAGAGTGCCTTTCCCTCCTATTAAGCATTGCTCCATCACTCAGTGTGTGGCTGGGTGCCCTCAAGCCCAGAAATGCCAGATAGGGGCTACTGCACTGCAGAGCACAGGACAGGGCAGGGCCCTGCCACCTGCCCACCCCTCCCTCCCTGAGCAGCCAGGCCTCGTGAGGCACCAGGTCAAATTAAAAAATGTGTGCCTACATGTACGCGTGTGTATAAATTCCATGGTTAAAATCCCAGCCGTGGTGTAGGAGGCAGAGGATCAGCACTAGCTCAGTACCTCCTGTACCTTACCTGAGCTACACCCAATTGTTTTGCTTGCCTCAATGCTGCAATGGGATCAATTCTTCCTGCACCAAGATTCTCTCTTAGCAGATGCACATAAAATTAAATCCCTAACCTGGTTTCAAAGCATCTTTAAAAGGGGCAGTACAATTGCTCTGTGCACTTAAAACAGGCACACAAAGTTTACATATCAAGCCTCCACCCTTTCAGCATACCTAATACACATTTATTATGCTATTAAGAAAAAATCAGTCTGATGAATGGCCGAATTCTTCTAATCAGTTATGCATTTATGTACACAGCAGCAGCTGTAGCTAATATCTGTAATTTATGTGAAATTCCTTAGCTATAATGTTAACAGTGTACTCACAACTCCACTAAAGAAAAAAAAAAAAAAAAAAAAAAGGCATTTTATAATTTGGGACCACATTAACAAACACACATCTGGCAATTCTCATCTCAAACTTTTTTCCTAGTCAAATTCTTGAATGCATAAATTGTGTCTGCTAATTTTAGGAAAAGCTTGACAAAAAAAAAAAAAAAAAAAAAAAAAAAAAAAAAAAAAGTGGAAGAAAGCAAGCAAAGAAAGCTTTGAAGTACTTGAGTGTACTAAAACAGAATGGCTAATGTACCAGGCACAGAACATATTGATGAATAATTGAAGTAAATTAACCTTAAAGACTACAGCACTTAGAAAAACAAGAGCTTCAACTTGGGAGACTTGAGTCTTTTACAGAAATTTGAAAAATTAAACTAACTATTACTATTTAAAGAGAACAATCCTTGAGGGCAAAACTGATTTTTGCAAAGCAAAACCAGACCATGAAGACCCTACAAAGTACAAAACTAATTTCTGTTAACTATATAGATCTGCTGCATTTTCAATTTGTTGTATTGACAGTGCCATTATCCTACCAAAATAATCTAGGACACCACTAATGACTCCAGTTTAACACATCCCAGCAATCCATTTGGCAGAGCCACCATCATATCCTGGCTTTACAAAAGGGGAGAAGGATGAGAGGCAAACAACTTGATTTTCAAAGGGCATCTCAACCATGAGAACTGTGAGGGGGTAGCAAAAGTGCTGAACATATGTGGAACTTGGCTTTGAGAAATTACTTTATAGCATGGTCCCTTGGTTAACATTTACTCCAGGTAAGCAGCAGGCAAAGAATTGCCATCAGTTGAACTGACTTCCATTGCTTCAGCCGGTTTGTATGTATTTAGAGAGGTGATTCTAGACTTGCATTATTCTAGGCATGCCTCACTGCAGAGAAAATAAACACCAGTTTTACTGAAAATAAAGGAAGTAGTCTTATGTTTTTGGAAGAAGCATCTTTTAAGAAAATGTAACTAACACAGTCTTATTTACTATGAGGTTTCCTCAGGACTGTACCAAGCTCCCATACTGTCAACATTTCCAAGAAAAATGCATCAGCACACAAGTCACTAGTGACAGTCTCACTAGCTCCTGCACATCTGAGCTGTCTCCTTTGCATTAGTTATGCAAATTTAAGTCTCTGGAGAATCCTGCTCTAATTTGGGGTTTGGTTTGTATGTGCTTGTATCAGGCACCTTATTCTTCCCTGTAATTTTCACAACCACACTGTGTTTATGCAGAAGGAAAATAAAAACACATTCTTTTTTATTTTTTAAAACTTTATTAAATTACGCAGTAAGAACCCATCTCCACACACAAGTGTTTCATTTCTGCATGGCGGAGGTATAATACATGAGCCACAGGTGAGTGCATTACCCCCTCCCTTCCCCCCAGCTTCCAAGAAACAAAACAGCAGATACAACACACTCCTGTCACTACACTTCTCCAACAGATTGTTCATAAGGTTATTTTTAACTGGAGAAAAATGAAAAGGACCAACAGTGTCAAGTGTCTTGTTCTGCACATGAACATTCTTCACTGCAACATTCCAACAGCTTTTCCTGCGACGTGTGTGGCAGAGGGTCAGGAAGCAGTGGCAGTGGAATGCGTTTGCATGGGTACTGTTAGATGCAAAGCCTGTGACTTCCCTAGAGGTAATCAGGCAATCAGAGTGCAAGGAAGGCCATATGACTGTTGAAAACTCTTACACTTCAAAGTGCATGTCCACAAAAAATTGGCAACAGAGGAGAAAGTGAATTCTAAGACCTACTGCGGAGGCAGAGCAGTCAGCATAGTGCAAATACTGAGAGGAGCAGAAGTTTGCCGGCATTATCCAAAAGTCACCAGCCAAGCTTCCTATTCAGATGAATTGCTGCAAACCCTTTCAATTAAATTAATTTTATGCCAGTAGTGGGCTTGGCTCCAGTCTTTTAATACTTGGATTTTGATGGAAAAATGCTGTATTGAAAGTGTGGTTTTACTCCGAAAAGTGACTAAAATGGCATTAAGGATCTTCCTACTTTTTTCAG
Organism: Aegithalos caudatus; assembly: GCA_013389925.1. Lineage (NCBI taxonomy): Eukaryota > Metazoa > Chordata > Aves > Passeriformes > Aegithalidae > Aegithalos > Aegithalos caudatus. The sequence goes on along the minus strand of WEIU01005272.1, from coordinate 811,617 downwards.
CAACTGTGCATAATGAACCCACCAAGTAAACATAAGAGAAACTTTTTATACAGAGCTACAGCAAATTTATCTGGGCTCAGAATACCAAGGTGCATTTCTGCTTTAGCTATCAGCACCTTTAAAATTTTGCAGTTGTAGCTGAATTCTGTGTGGTTTGTTTGCTCTAAGAAAAGGAAGTTGCCTTTTCGTAAAGGTGTCCTACTTAAAAAACAAAGCAAGAAGTCTGTTAGACAACCAGCAGAGAAGCAGGACCTTGATCTATGGAAGATGATGCCATTTTTAGAGAGACTTTTCTGACCATAATCACACTTTGTGAACTGATTAAAACAACCTTGGTGGAAGATTCTCTATGGATGCATTTCTGAACAACCATCTATAAAAGAAATATGGCAAAGGAAAACTACTTGGCAGAAATCTTTACAGATCTAGCTGAACAAAAATTTGAGAGTCCTTCATTTCTTGGATTATACCTATACCCCTGTGAAGTGAAGCACTAGAATTTACAAGTGTGAACTAAAAGGATTAGGAAAATGAAGTAAAAAGCGTATCACTCTACCTCCACCAGAACATCACTTTATTGTTTATCTGTCATCAACAATGTAAAACTCTACTAGATATTCTATCCTGGTTTTTAAAAAGGTAAAGATTACATTGGATTAGCTACGTTGTACGAAAGAAACTACAGCAATCACAGTAGAATGAGATTGGAGGGACAATTTGAATTACAAAAAAGTGTACACTGCAAGCAGAGGGAAGTGCACATTAAATCAAATGCCTGTAGGAATCATTACTTTTAAATGCACAGTGACAATTTTGAGAAACTGTACATAACAGAATCACAAAAATGACTTTAAAATAACCAAAATTACATTTTGTGTTTGACCATCCAACTCATAAGTAATCGTTGATGTTCTCTATTTTCAGTGCTTTTGCAAAAAATTGTTTACCAAACAGAATTTAAGTTGTTAATTTGACTAAACTGTGAAGTAGAAGAATTGAAATAAAAAGTATATTGGAAGTACGCCTAACCTACAAGAATAAGCCAAGAGGGGTGTATGCAAGGAGAGGCTGGGAGGGAGGAGTGAAAGGAAAGAAGAAAGGGAGAAGAGAACAAAGGCTTTTTCTTCTATCTCAGAAGTTCTTCCAATGCAGCATGTATCTGATGTACAGCTCTTTGCTTTCAGTCCATTTCTGAAGTTTACATTTTGTAGCCTTTTCCCATACTAACTGGTCGACTCAACCAGCACTGCTGCCACGTAACAAGAGGAACGAGAATCTGAATGCATCAAATCTGCCCTTGCTGTGATTTCTTCATGGCCCCATTTTTCTGTTTTTCCTTGAACAGGGTTCGGTGTTTCCTGAATTGTTCACAGGGTCAGGTGGAATTGAGTTCCAAATCACTCTGCGGTTTGTAGCATCCTGATTTCTTTCTGCAGCTGACCCCCAGACACGTTTGCAGTTCTTCCGTAGCAGAAAGACAAACCGTGTTGCTCAAGCGGTGAGCTTTCACCCTTGACCGTGGGGGTTGCAGACCATTGTGTTTAGCGTATCCCTGAGTGCAGCTATCCTGCAGGATCACTTCCCAGTGCACCGAGATTTCCTAGGTTTCCTCAGATTAAGCCCCAGTATGCATCACCACCGACTGTGGTGCGGCTATGGATGCCTGAGGCCGAGTTGATTCTGGTGGATGTCTGACCTCGCTGAACCAGACCGAGCTGCTGTCTCCCTACTCATACCCAGGCAGTCCAACCTTCATACAGCTGAGCCAAGTTATCTAGATTAGTTGCTTCCTTAATCACAAAGTCAACCTATTAAAAAAGTCAAACGAGGAATTAAAAATAAGCTAGAATTTTAAAAGTGCTTAAGTGAGCTTAGAATTTACTATCGAATGTCACCTGCAAATATTTCACTGAAAAAATCCCAAGTAACTGTAGATATAACTTCGTGCAGTCCACATAAACAGGAAGCTGTACTGCAAAAGAAGATCAGATATCATCTCATTCACAGCCCTTATCTTGAAAGTAGCCACACCATTCTCAAATAGATGTGGACAAGTGTGTCCCCTGACTCCACTGCCCAAGGACAGGAGTGGCTGTGTTAGTGAACACAGAGAAGTTCTGTCCCTTGGGCAGCTGTACAGATCTCGTGTTCTCTCTGGCTATCAGCAGCTGTGGAAGAAATGTTAGCTTACTGGCAGACAAAAAGCAATTTTTATCTAATTCATGGTTTTACATAAACCTCTATAAGGAAAACAAAACTGTATGACAAAAACAAACAAATAAGAATGCAGCAACACAAGGCAGCAGCAACCTTGATTTGCACTGCAATCAATAGCTCCCACCTCCAAAGGAAGCCCCATTCACAACAGGATTTCAGCCCTGAAGGCACACTTCAGCTAATTAGCATATATTTCAAGCAAGGACCAGTACTGGAACTTTATTTTCAACTCACCTGTTCAGCCACAGACATTCTCCTGTTGGGATCCACATCTCGGCCCTCTAACTTGGCTTTGACCCGCTTCCACACGCTAACTGCGTAGGAATTCCTCTCCTGCACAGCTACAGGTACAAGAAGTTAATGCAGCTTGACATCCCTGCACAGAAACCCACTGAGTATTTTTTTGTCAGTGGTAGGGTTGTTGGTTTTCTTAAGGTCTGTATTTACCTTTTCCTGTTTTAGGGTCCCTGGCTGTCTTTTTGGGACTACAAGCAACACTTTTGCCAGTTCCTGGGACTGTGTTTGGAGGAGTATCTGCTGATGTTGCAAGATTTTTCTGAATTAGCTTTCTTGCATTCTGTGACATCACCTCTGGCTGAGTTTTCTGCCCTGTATTGCTCCGTACAGCTGTAGAAAAAGTTTAGAAGTGCTTAAAGTCCTCAAAATAACAGCATATTATAGAGGCAAGAAAAAGCACAATTAAATGCCTATCAAATAGACCTATCAGTTTTTCAGAACAAATGCATTTTAAGTTCTGCACCGGTTTTCAATCTTTCCATCTTCTAATTTCTTTCACTTCATCCACAAGAAGTTCTATTCCACTGCTAAGAACTTACTTATATTAAGCAAATTGCATTCCAAAGTTCATTAAGAGCTATGATGTTCTCTCTAACATCAATTCCTGGTGGTTTCATGTTTGTACTTTTGCAAGTATTACCTGCAGCAAAGGTTGGCTGATATGTAGCAGCTGGAGTTAGGCTGGAGCATTCATCTGCTGTATCCGTGACTAAGGGTGATGCAAACCCCACCAGATTATTGTAGACACTGGGAAACACAATGGAGTTGATAAATAGTCATGCAATTCCTTGACTTACTGAAAACCCAAAAATTAAATTAATTCAGGTTCTGCAAGAAGATTTCTGACTTCTAACAAAATCATCCAATATGTGCCCATAATGTGCTCCTGCTACATGAAAGCAGGTATGCAAAATGCCTTTTCTCACCTGAGACAAGGCAACTCTTACCTTTGGCTCTGTGTTTTAAGTTCTTTCAAGGTGGGAGTTATTTCCTGCAGCATTTCAACATGTTCCTGACTACGGACTTGACCCATAACCTGAACTAATGTAAACAGAACTGTCTGAATATTATCTTGCCACGATTTATATTCACCCAGGAACTGCCTAACACTGTTCTCATAGGGAACATCTTCACCATCTGCCAAAGCCGCTTCTTCATCCTGTAACCAAAATGTGCAAAAAGGTCAGCTGCTATATTTTGGCTAAGAGAATAAAGTGGAGCATTTCTTAGCCCTCGCAGCCCTTCAGTTTGTCATTTGATTACAAATAACTACAATTTTCAGTATGTACGAGTGAAGAAATAAATTTTTTAATTATAATTTTTTTTACAGATTAAGAACCAAAAGGATTTATAAACACAATGTTTCAACTGCCAAGAGAGAGAAAAGATTCCATTCAACCAAAGCCTGCTAAGGCTAAAGCTAGAAAGTTTTATGAATTCTTATATATGAACTTTATGTATTGAACTCCATATGCACAAACATTTTACTGTTTCTAGATACTTTACAAAGCACAAAGCTACAACTGTCATTTTTCTTAAAACTGTACTGACATGGGTTTGAGGAATAAATTTAAGGATGTGTCAGGCTTACCTTTGCCATAGCTTTCAGTAGATGTTTGACATCTCCAAGCTGTCTGTTATGACCCGAGAGCACTGTTTTAATACTATCCACCAGATTCTGAATTGTTTCACAAACTGTTTCTATTTGCTGTTCTCTTTCTGTTTGTACTGTTCTCTGTGTAGATATCTCCTGGGTCAACTGCTTGTGAGCTGAGTGAAGCCATTCAGAGCTGCCAATAGGATGCTCGAGACCAGTGCCCTAAAAATAACATAAACATTTATTTATCTGTACCGAGATAAAATTCACATGTTGTGTAGACAGCACTGCCAAGCGTTTAGCTGACAGCATGAACTCTGTAGCCACACTCCATCTGAAGGTATACATAACACTGAGAAGGGAAGACAAAACTGAGAACTCCCTGCAGTGATTCTGAAAGGTTTCCTGTTTTGCTTTGCCCTGTGCTTACCACTCTCTGCAGCAGGCGAAGCTCCAGGTCAGACACGGAGCTGTTGAACTGGGATGCAAAGGAGCACATTTGTTGACAGCGTTTGAGGAGTTCAAACAATGCAGCATCAAGATTCAGCGCTTCTGCTGTCCTCGTACGTAAACTTTCAAAATGAATGATATTACTGCAAAGGAAAGTGACCTGAAAATCAAAGCAAGAGTGAGAAAAATTATTCCACTTCAACTGCCTATGAGACAAACAGCATTTTTTTCCATGTGCTTTGAAGTGAGGATTTTAAACACCCAGATACTGCTCTGTTACAGTAGCAGTATCATCCCAGGGTCTTCCAATCCTGCAGCAATTCTCACAAAGATTATTCCTATTGCTTTCAAGTGGGATTCCCAAAAGCATTTGGTAATCCAATTTTGCTCTTTAGATGCAGAGCAGAAAAATATCTTCTACATAAACCTGGAGTAGGAAATAAAGAGTGAACACACGCATGGAGCCAAGAGTACTGTACTTATCTGTAGTACCTGACTTGCTCTTTGACTTTCTTTCAGTACAAGGTTTCTTCTTTCAGCAATAGTGGCATCAAAATCTTGCAAGACTGGGGCCAGTGCAGGATTAGCACCTCCTGCCCATTTTAAACGTTGCTCAATACTTGCTTCAAGTGCTGCTAGTTTCTCCTGCATTGGGGAAGAAAAACCCCATACAGGTAATTCATAGTGAGATATACCATTCTAAGCCTGACTTTAAGTAAATTATCCATATATAACACATGCAGGCACTTTCTTATGCCCATATATGTAAAATATGGTGGCATTCATGATTGACAACTGTTAGTTTATGCTGTTTAAAGTTTATTTCCAGTATATATCACAACTGGATTTGATTGTTACAGAAAGTCTACCTGTCTAGATTTTAACTCACCAAAAAAAAAAAAAAAAAAAAAAAAAAAGGCAAAAGTAATCAGATTTCTAGACTAAAAATTATATAACGCCACAGGAGTCCATCCATTTTTTTGCAAATAATTCAGTAAGTTTTTATAAACAGTACCTTCACAACTAAAAAAATGAAATCAAAACTCAGGAAGCTAAGCAATATTCAATAAACAATTAAATCTTCTATACTACTGGCACCAAAGAAATCTAAATTACTGAGCAAAGACACAGTATACAAACCTTAACACACAGAAGAATTAATTTGCCCATTTCTACAAAGGGAACTTCTAACATTTAGCTAGCAAAAATGATAGTAAGGATGATCTAAGGCAGACAAACTTAAAGAAAGGGAGCATTACCAGCCTTCAGAAAGGTACTTTCACACATTTGTATTTTTCTTCAAAGAGATTTACTGCTATTCCAAAGAACATTCTGGATGAGACAGCAAAATCAAACAGTGTAACAGTACCCATCGGAAAGACTGAAGGAGATCAGTGACAATACCCCCACATTTGTGTAAGCCAGCAAGCCAGGTAATATAATGGGAAGGTGGCAGATGGTTTTGCAGTTTGTGTTAGTCACATCTGGATGTGCTGCTGAACAACCCTCCCCAAAACAGTCATACCTGGACCGTTGCAATGGAAGCTTCAATCTGACTGAGCGTGTGAAGTTTCTTTTTCATGCTGGCTAAAATTGCTGAACGAGGTGGAGGAGTGACAGAAATAGCCTGGGGGCGACTGATGAGGAGATCTTCGTGCTGCCACTTTAAGAAAGCAACAGCAACACTTGATTATCAATATTGCTCAGCACAAAATATTTTGCATCACAAACAGCAATTCCAGTGCTCTGGTACCCTTTACAAGTAAGGGCACTTAAAAGGGCTGTGTGTCAGACAGCACAGCACAGCTCGAAGTTCTAAACCATTCAAGAGAATTGCATTATACAAGTAGTTGCAAATAATGTTTTGCTGGCTTGGATGTTTATACCATTAATCAGTCCACTAACTTACTAGAAATTATTTACACACTTTTTTTTTGTCTAAAGGAAAAGCCATCAATACTCAGAAACAATTCACTTGTGATTCATTAAAAGCAAGACTGTTTTGCTTACCAGTTTATGAAATGGTTTATTAACTGACTTGGAGAAAGCCTTGTCCCTTAACCCACAAATCACTATAAAATAAAGATCACTCAGAGTACAACGTATCTGGATACCCATGTAAAAGGTACACAATGGCATTTATCTAAAGCCTCAGAAGAGCATTTTTCAGGACTAATATTGCTGCTATTTGTATTTTTAATGAAGCAAAGAGTGGAGCAAGGAGACAGTCAATGCATTAAAACTTCAAAGAAAAGGCACAAATGACATTCAGCAACTCATACCCTCTGTTCTAAACCATCTCCTCCCTTAAAGTCATAATCTGTTTGAGAAAAAGGGGGAGAATGGGACAGTATTGCTGGTAAGAAAAGCAGTGGATGATGTATTTTCTAAAAAACAACTTAAAGACTATTGAAAAAATTACACGTATTGATTCAAAAAAATTAGCAATAACACTGGTCCTTATATATTTACAGCATAATTAAAATGAAGAGACCTTATAAAGTCCATTAAAATACCTTAGAATTTATTCAACAAAATATCACGTTTGTTGTGCTCAGACACAAACTGACGCTCATTTTTCCCAGACCCAATCTGGAAATCCCCAGCCCGTGCTGGGCCCTCACCTGGAACATGGCAATGTGCAGCTGCACCCTCTGCAGGCTGGTCTTGCAGGAGGAAATGCTGGTTTCCAGTCTGCGCACCAGGTCATGCTTCTTCCAGGCCGTGTCGTAGGAACTGGCCAGGACCGTGGCCCTGTTCATCACCAGCTGGGAGAATTTGCCAATCTGGATGTTGTGCTCCACGGCTTTCTTGCACAGGTCATCCACAGAAACTTTGCTTTCTGCCCCAAAGTCTTTAGCCTCTACCTGAGCAATGATATCGACACCCAGAGCACTGATGAAACTGCACAAGGTCAGTCCCAAAGCTTGATTGGGAAGGCCAATTAAAAGCTGCCTCACAAAGTCTGCTGTAAAAGCCTTAATTGGCTTGGCCATTTGATCTTCACTAAAACAAGAGTTTCTGTAAAGGGCTTTCACATTGACAATTTGAACAGGTCCATTTACTGCATTCTGGTCTTCAAGTGAACTGATTCCTTTTAAAGGGAGAGAAATAGTATTTTTGTTATAAACAAAACATTTGATGCATCCAGGTGAATAATACCCGACTTACAAACACAGCAAAAGCACGGGAATTCATTTTCAGTTTCTGCTTCCTTACCATATATCAAGGCTAAGTTATAGCAAAAGTGACCACTTTACATTCTTCTGAACAGGATGAATATTGGATAAAGGCATACTGAATATTTGATAACATTTATTTACCTGACAGTGTCTTAGAAAAGGTACCACAGAGCCTGAAAAATTCTTTAATTGTTTGCAGTCTCTTCAAAAAGAAAATTTCCTCCAGAACTTGCCGATTATTGTCATCATCAAAGAAGTTAACTTGGGTGCTGCGGGCTTCCCTAATTATGTCAATCTTCCGCCAAGCAAGAGGTATCTCCATCTTGTTTAGCTGAGCAACATAAAGGAAATTAATTAGTTTGGGTTTTTTAAAGGTTTCCTAATTCTGACTCAAACCGTACTCCAAAAAGAACAAATCCAAACCTTTTCAATCAATAAACCAAATGCAGTTTCCACTTGAGCAAACATTCCATCAAAAGCTACCAAAAGCATCTGACCAGCTGACATTTTGGGAGTTTCATCAACTGAACCATTTCTTGGCTGAATCAGTTCACCATACTGACCATGAAGTACTCTTAAAAGGAAAAAAAAGAAAGAAAATTTACATAGTTTCACTTAGTCTACAATAAACAGAATTTTCTTAAACTGACTGATTCCACAGATTCACTGTACCACTGATGGAGCCACCACAACTGGCACAAGGGGAACACCACTTGAAGACTTTGAATTGTTTTGTTGTGTACCAAGCACCTACCCAGAAATGTACTGTCCCACATTACAAGATCAATAAGTCTTTCCGTTTGCTCGGTGTTTTGTCTCATTTTGCTTTTTAATCAAGTCACTGACTCATTAAGCAAAAGCTGCTCATCAAACCTGCTGATGGGGAACGCCATGGTTACAAGCTCTCCCTTTCACAGGTTCCTCTCACAAACTAATGAACTAGTTCCTATTTTTAGCATCCTTTAACTTCAAACACAAAATCACAACTATGTATTTTGGAAGAAGTTGACTACCAGAAGTCAGCCATAAGCAGATATAACTGTAAATTGCCACAGCTCCAATTTCTATGTACACATGTGGATAAACAAACATGCAGAGAAGAAACTTTAGGGCACACTTTAGACCCTGCACTCTGCTTAAGCCATTCTCAGGCAAGAAAACTCTGTATATAAACCAAAAAATAATTAGACAAACTAATGTTCTTCAGTCTTTACTCTCTCACACCTAAGCTGAAAAAAAGTGATTTACCTTGCAACATCAATGTAATGAGTGTGTGTCTCCTCCTCTATACCCATAGCAGCATTTCGTAAGTAGGCCTGAAGAGATTCAACCAACGTTTGCAAAGGGACTCCATCAGTAGTTTGCTCTATAATATTATCCAATTCATGGAGCATACTTTCTAAAGTATACTCTCCTTTCATTAAGCACCTGAGTGCTTCAGGGAAAATGATCTGGCGGAAGTTTGAGTTCAATTCCTGTTGGGAATTAAGTATGAAAAATTAAGACATTTTCCCTCTCAAAAAGTATCACATGCAACAACTTTTGTCATTTTAGTACCACACCAACATGCAGCAGACATTATCTAAAATATAACATGATGGTGGACAGCCAAGAGTCAAAAGCCTACTCTTTGATTACTTTTGAAGAAATCAGGAATACATTAAAATCTGTACAAAGCCAAAGGTTTGACATCTGTAGCAATGTAGCAACAACCATCTTCACAGTAGCAATACCTGACAGCCATCCTCAGCAGAGGCTGGGGGGTAGAGCTCATAATTTTTGAATTGGTTTCTTCAATGTCAGCTTTTCTTTTCCATTACATAACTATGAGCAAATTAAATTATTTACTGAATTTATGATTTGCTAAACTGATTGGACTAGACAAAGAAAAAGTAGCAAAAACTTGCTAGGTAGTGATAATTTTGCCACAGAAATCAATGAAGGGAAGAAAAACAGTACCTTAAGTGGCACAGAGCAGAATGCAGCAGAGGGCTAAAGGCAGCTACAGAAAGAACCAATGTGCTCTGTCTCCAATGAAACACACCAGAGTGGTTATCTTGGCTGCCCAGTGAGCTCAGTGAGTACATCTTATCTCAGAGCTCACAGGAAGGACAACGTGTGGGTGAAAGATCCCCACTGCAATGCAGTGAGACTGCTGCCATGCACATTTCTGCAACAGTTCTGAAGTGTTACAACTTCAAAGAGGAAAAAAAAAATAAAGTGAACATCCAAATGAACTTATGCAGCTTGATAGGAAAATATTTCTCAAATACAATAGAATGGAACCAAAAGCCTCAAAAATCTATTTATTCAGCCACAGTTTATAAAGCATGTCAGCCTTCAGCAGACATTTCACTCAGACTGCCTTTCATGGTTTTGTTTGTTTTATTAATGTGGAAACACTTCTGAACCACAAAATTATAAATGCATTTTTCTCCTTCCCAATATTGGATACAGGGGCCTGTACAACAGGTTTTCTGAGTTTATTTGAAACTATTCAATTCAGGTGAAAATAAGCTTAGCAGGAGCAGAAAACAGAAAGAACACAGTTTGAACAGTTTGGAAGATGTTCTGGACTGTCAGCAACAGAACAGAAAAATGAAAAGGAGTCATGAAGCTGGTGTGTCTATAAAGCTGATACCAACATCTTTCTCATACTTACTTACTTGACAACAGATTTTACAATTTGTCATGTATAGATCAAAATGGTTTCTTTCAATAATAAAAATGTAAGTTACAGAAGCAAATGCCTGTTCAGCTCAATTAGATACAGCAAACAGGGTAAGACTTATGAAAAATCTCAGCAGCATCATAAACAAATATTTAGAGCGCCTTATAAAGAATAGCTTTACTGAAGCTTGAAAGGTGGGGGGGAAAGCAACATAAAAAGCATCACCTGAAGTGAGATATATACTCCATTGGCTAAGTGAACAGCTTCTGATGCTTCCATGGGGTTGGGAATATCCAAGTCCTGCGGTACAAGATGACACTGCTTCAGCAGCTGCACAAGGCACGTGACATTCCCGCTCATGCTGCAAAGCTCCTCCAGGAACCAGGCTCCATCTCTGGACGTCAAATCAACCAGCTGCTCTCCAGCACTGGACGCCGCACCTTCCATCATCAGGTTTCGCCTAGATGAGTGGAGACAGTTAAGACACCGTGCCTGCTGTTGCACTCTTGACAGAATCGCATCGCTGACATCCCTGCGGTCTCCCGCAGGAAGTGTCCCAGCAGGAAGCTCACCTGGTGAGCGTGCAGAGCGCGGAGATGATGACGCTGGCCAAGCTGAGCGAGCCCTCCTCGCCGTTCTCATGAAGGAAGACCTTGATGCAGCGCTCGATCTCCTTGAGCTGCTCCTCGCACACGGGCACAGTGACGGCCTCCTGCTTCAGCCGCTCCACCTGCCGGATCAGCCGGCTGTTGATGTCGGCCGCGTAGCGCTGCAGTGTCATCTCCGTGGCCGTGATGAACTGGCACATGCTGGGAGGGGGCTGAGGAGCGTACTGCAGCTCGTACCTGTGAAGCACAGCCACACTGACTGAACATCCCCAGCTGGTAAGGAAGTGCAGTCTGCTCTGTAGGTAGGAGAAACACTCTCCATGTTTGAACTGTCCTGTATCACCTACTCCTTCGTCTTAACTCTAAATACCACAAGAGGTTGATGACTATCCTAGCAATGCTTTGATAAGGTCCTAAAATGCACTATATTCCACACCTATTTGCAAGGACACAAGACAACTATGCTTGAAGCAAAGAATGAATACAAGATATAGAGATTTCATAGGAAACACTCAAATATAATCTAGATCTTTTAAGCCAAGCCATAATAATGTTGAACCAGCCTGACCTTAGAAGAAGGTCAGGACCTGAAACCAGAAACTGCTTGAAAGAACCAGAAACTGCTTGAAAATCTACTAGATTAAAAAACAAAATCTTTCCTTAACTGATTTTTAAATACTAGAAGTTTCTAAAGCCTGAAACATCACTACTCTGAGTGAATGGAGGTGAATTCTCCATTTATTCATTACAGGACAATGTCACTTGATTTTCATGTTGAAGTACATGGATTAAACTCTGGAATGGTATTTTTAAAGCAGTTTTTCATGTTTACTCCTACTATTCTAGAATAACAACTTAATCTTGTTTTGCTTTACAATTAGATAGGTCCTTGCAAAAGTATTTATTTTAATGATAAAATTAGGGTAGTAGCTTGAAAATTACATTCTTTGAACAAGTCGTTATTCTTACGACATCAACTTACTTCCTGAAGATATCCTGACAACGCTCTATTGTCATGTTACAAATGAGTTCTTCCATCCAGGTTTTCCACTGCTCTATTCGGTGCTTCTGGAACACAGCTTTTGGATACTGCAGAGCTACTGTTGCATAGTTGTGCAATTGTTCCAGGCAACCACGTAACACAGATCTTCTCTGCTGCAGAAGAGCACCAACCTCTCCTTCCAGTTGCTCACACTGACTGATTAGATGTGCCTGGCCTGCATTTTGCAGAAATGCTGTTGCTGGGACATAACTTGGAGGACCTTTTAAAAAAGAGGGTTAAAAAAGATGTGTCTGAAGATACATTTTATACCACACAAATACTGAGCATTAACACCTTTACAAAAATATTTTTTTTTTACTTGTGATAAAGGAAGCATAGAGAATTTACATTCACAATTTTGAGCACAAGGTTAAGAGAATCTCATGCCCAGGTAGGATAAGACAGACAAGTTCCTTCAGACAGCTTGGCACTGAAACCTTGAAGTGCTCTAAATCATCCTTTGAACAAACAAACCCCTTTCTTATAATTCATTACATACAGATCATTGCCCTTAAGTTAGAGGATACTCATAATGCCTCCTGATACTGAACTCAAGTTATTTTCAAACCATTAAAACCACACCCAGAAATACTGTTTTGTACCTAGGTCCATCTGTGTGCTAATTTCTTGGAGCAGACTCGCAAGTTGCGTTGCCTCTAAATTACTGAAGGCAGTTTGGTAATGGGTTATCCACTGCTCAAACTCATTCAGCTTCACCTGGATGGCTTCCTGGACAGCTCTTTGTTGAGACTGCAACTGTGTGTGCTCAGAATACCTGAATTATTGAAGTCACAGAATCAAGTAAGTACTACAAGAAAGAAATACTTAAAACTACAAAATATAGAATGATATTGAACAACACAACTGTTCACCAGGAAACGAACATGTTCTCACCAATTACATAAAACTAACAATGTTGCATTATTAATTAATTCTGTTTTCCTACAAAATAATTAATGCCTGCGCCTATTCATGCAATTCTGAAATACTTGACTGATTTCAAATAACCTTCAAAAACAACTTAAAGAGTTAGAAACTTAGAAGAAAAGATTAGCTCCCTTATGTGGATTATCATGATGGGATACCACATACAGAACATTCCCTCTCTTGCCTTGAGGGTCAAGTGTGGAACTTTGATTAGGAGAAATTATACTGATGGAGTATGAGGTGCAGGACATAAGATTATTCAATAGGATAAGGTTTCAGTAATTCTTTTGTACAAGGAGTGACCTGCTTACTGCAAGAATAGGTTTTACCAAACTATTATTCATATACAAATTTCTAACATTTAACCCATAAGTACATTGCTAAAACACCATCTGTTATCAAACTGTGAGACTTCTGACAGAAATCCTGGCTCCTCTGTACCTGTGCTGAAGTGTGTGGGAGGGATGATCCACTCCTTCTGCACCTTCCAGAAATTCTATCTCTTCCAGTAGTTTTCCTTGCAACTTTTCTACCTCTGTTAACTGCTCCTGCAGGTTCAGATACTCTTCTAAACTACTATCCAGTTTTGGCAGCACAGCAAGCATTTCATCTCTGTTCTTAAACCAGTTAACCTGCAATCAAGACACAGATGTTACTGAACTACACTAAATCAAACTGGCAAGATAAAGTAAGATATGGCAGAACGCAACCCTTCAACAATGCCATTCATCTAGCACTGCTTCCAGTGCTACAACCGCCAAGCCTTAGCGCTCTTTATTTAAATTGCTCTCTAAACCCCTGTTTCTTATTCTCCTAACCCAGATTCAGGCAAAGCACTAAAACGTGTTTTAGAATTAAACATGCAGAAACTGAAAATTAAATACTTGCAAGATCAATATTAGTACTTCACTTCATACAAACTCTATTTCTCACAATAAAATTCATTACCTATTGCTGATACATGGCATATCTTCCCCCATTCCCAAAATGCAAATAAATAAAATGAAAGCACAGAGCCTACTTTGGTTTAAAAATACAAAATTACTGTAGTAACCTCACCTTTATCTCAGCCACCCTCGAGGAAAAGAGACTCCGTGTAATATCCCTTTCCATTTCCCTTTTGCTCTGTTTGTTTTCAGCCTGCTGGCCACCTCCGCCATAGACAGCCCCAGCAAACCCTGCCTCGCCTCCAGCCGTCCAGTCCACCAGAGGATCATAAACAAAAGCTTCCAGCAGGGTAAGCAAAGTCTCTCTCCCACGCCGCATAATATGAAGGACCTGCATGGTATTTCAAACAGACTCATTCTGATTCTGTGTTATCCTTGTAGAATAGTGGAAATTTAGATGCAAAATACTGCACTTGAGTAGGTTCAGAAATCCATAATGTATCCCTAACTATTACAGAGACAGGAACAACACCAGAATAGCTGTAGGAAGATCTAGCCTTCCACACAAACTCTATGCACAAGCCACAAACACTTAAGAAGGAAAAGTCTCCCTTCTTCAGAGCATTCTTCTTTTTAAAAACACATCTGTTGTGTTTATACAGGATGAGTCCCAAAGGAAGAGGGCAAGCAAAACATCTCAAAAAAAAACAAACCCAAAAAACCAAACCAACAAACAAAAACAAAACAACAAAAACAAACAAACAAACACTTAAGGAAAAACATAACATTTTCATCTACAACCAGAAGTTTCCCTTTGACCCTAAATTTTAGTTGTACCACTTTTTGCACGTGCATTTATCAGACAATCTTAAGTTTCTTAAATACCTACCACAGGATATAGCTAAAGTAAGTCCAATTAAAATCACAGCAGAAAGGTGAAGGTTCTATAAACCAGTATTTGGCCAGTTTTGGCCCTCAGTTTTCAACTCTTCTACCATACCTGTTCACAAGAAAGCCTGAACACCCCTTCCACTCCTGTCACTCCCAGTGCTGTTTCAATGTTGTGCGTCATCCGGAACGGAACCTTCTCTGGCACCCTAAGGCTCTTCCCTTTAAGATAAAAAATTAAGTTGTTTCTTTTAATTACCAAGAAAGAAAACCTTTTATTTGAATAACATAGAGCATTTTTTAAATTACCTTTTTCAAAGCAAACATTATAATCTATGTGGACAACTTCTCCTGTAGTCATATCTATAAGAACATTATCCAGATGTCTGTCTCCAAGACCAATGATGTAGCCAACCATGGACATAACTGCAGTGGACCTTGCATAAGACTTAAAAGAGAGTTTCAGGAAAAAATTATTTGTGGGAATCCTCTGCCAACACATTGGACTGACTACCATGTTAAAACATTATTTTAAGTGTAAGTGTAAAACAAATCAAGCCCAACTTATTCCAAGCAGTTTTCTATTTGTTGTTTGATGGTATCTTATAAGAGTTTTCATTCTTAAGGCTGATAATTCTAGTATAACGTAGACTTATCTGGTCTACACCCACGTTTTAATTCCAGATAGCACAACTGCCAACATTTCATCAAACTCACAGCAGTACTAGCTCTCCAAACTCCCAAATGCCACACCTCAGGCATTTGTTGCCCCTCATCCCATTAAAACCACAGCCTGTCCTATGAAAAATACAGTTGTTATAACTCACCTGTGTAACTCTCCACCACTCATCTGGTGTGGTACACGATGACCAGAGCTCCTTAGCGAGGAGATTTGGGGGAGTTGCTTCCATCAGTTCTTCCAGAACAGCCCTCATGACATTCAAGGGCCAGTCACGACGTGACACATCCAGACTAAGCCCCACTGCCTTTAAAGCAGGTCCAATTTTACTGTAGTAAAGTTCACTGGGCCTAGGAACTATTCCAGGGTTCTGAGGGGTCTGGTAAGAGTCCTGAGCCTAGCAGAGATATAAACGGTAATTGACATATTGGCACAGAATATCCGAAATTCAGTTTTGATAAGAATGAAATAATAAATCAATGCCTCGACTGAGCATGACTTCTAGAGCTCAGGGACTGCTTTCAAAATTCAGTAAAGTCTAAATAAAACTGAAGGCACATTGTTTTGGCTTAATTCTACTCTCAAAGTAGATCTCAAATATAACTGCAAAAACTGTATTCAGTATGAAATGAGAATGAGTAAACAAGATACAGAACTAAAATAATTTCAACCAAGGTTAATTCTATATGTAAAAAACAGCTCTGTTGAATTATTGTGCCAGAACAGCACTTTTATGTAACATACTGTAATTATATATAAATAACAGAGATGCAATTTTATTGACTTCTGGTGAAGTTCCAAGATAAGTGAATACACAGAACCTGCCTGCATTATTATGAACAAAAGACAATCCTTGTAAGACTACGGGAGTTAGAATTACAAAGCAAATCAAAATAAGCATTTCTCTTCCACCTTGCTCTGCTAAGCACAGAACAGAGCCTTACCTTTTGTGCCTGCAAAGCAGCTTCCCTCTGCTGCCAGCGCTTGTAAAGCCCAAACAAAGGTGTGGCTCCATCCACCCACTGGATGAGGCCTGACCTTGTCCCCAGAGGTGTCACTGAGTAGTGCCTCGCGTGGAACCGCGGCGTCTCTTGCCGGTTGATTGTGGCAAACATGGTGTTCACAATGGATAAGAACTGCATGATTCTCTCATCTAGATGCAAGTCTTCCAAACCTGCAGTAAGTTTAAAGTTTAGCTTCTGGAAAAAAAAATTTCTCCTAAAGCCCGAAATTTAGCGGTTGCTTTTGTTGTTTTTTTTGGTTGTTTTTTTTTTTAAACTTACCACATTTCAGGCTATGAATATCTTTATAATATGTAGATTAAGGATGAGTTGTTTGGCCTAAACCAAAGTTTTTGCATGGCATTTACCTACCAGTTTATGCCAGCTTGCTGTGTGAGCAATACACACAATAGCTACAACATAACAAATAGGCCTTTCCCTTGCAGGGAAAACAAGAAGTCTCTGAAGTGGGAGGAAGGGAAGAGAGAGAGCAAATGCTTCAAACTCCTCTTTCTCTGTATCATTCAGACAAATAAAACTAGAGTTGCACCATACAATCTTTCTAACTTTAATATAGTCTAATTTATAACAAGAGACAGTACTGGTATGAGAAAAATTCTGTTACCTTTAAACAGGTAGGGATAGTTCTTCCCATCTGAACCCAGGAAAAGCAGCTTTTTAGGTTTGGTTTTGGTGGGCAGGATGGTGATGGTGCTGCCCACACTGTGGATGGTGACTGTGTCCCTGGTGGACACCTCTCCAGGAAGTGCTATTTCAGTGTTCATCATGGCAGCCAACCAAGGACTGATTTCTTCAAGTCGCAAGAGGTAACTGGCCCGTTTCTGTGCTCTCTGCTGCAAACTCAGCATTACCTATTCCAAAGAAATGTTTTTCTTTTAGATTTACATGAACAAAAACACCATCAAATCAGACTTAATAGCAGTCATCTCCCAGAAAACAAAGATTTTTCCTAAGCTCCCTTACACCCTTGCCATGCTGCTAACCCAGATACAGTTTAGGATGAAGATTACAAAAACTAAACAGTGTCCTCTATGCAGCAAATATACCCTGTGCGATAAGAACCAAAGTCACAACAAATCACGCTCCTCAAGAGGTCTGCTCGTGTATTTATAAATATCTGAGCTGTGGTTAAAGGCAGCAGCATTCAGCAGCCTCCTGTTTATAGATCTGAATGCTTGTTTGTCCTGCAAAGCAGAGGAGGAAGTACAAGGAAAAAAGGTCTACTTGCATGTTATTTAATACTAAAACCTCCATTCTGTCTAGCAAGGTTTTAAAAACACTAGGCTGGCTCTGGATAGACAAGTGAATATTTTGTTTCCCTTCAGACCCACTAACTAAGAGAAGATGACACAACTGACTAAGGACACCTCTGGGAAGGGTTGATCATATAAAGGCTGCTGCACAGCCCAAGGACTACACTTTGGTAAATAGAGAACTGACTTGTTAAAATTTAAATCAACTAAATTCAAATACCAGAATTTCAGAAAGACAGTATTTAAACGAAATAAAGCCCTGTGCTCCCAAAGCTGACCATATCCCAGACAGCAGAAGATGCAAGATTTGAAAAATGTAGTTTCAGTGGGTAGATATGCAGTAACAGATATCAATAGGACTGGCTAGAGGGAAAAACTGTGGTGCTTTAGTGCCCAGTTTGCCTGTGCTGACTGCTGAGAAGGCAAAGTTTCAGGCTGCAATTTTGATATGCTAAGAGAATAGCAAGAGAAGGAGAGGGTCAGGCACATGGTACTGCAAGTGTCTCTACACTGTACTCCTCTTGCATGTAATACCTCTTTAAATGGGAGCCAGCTGCTTCCAGGTTTAGCAGGATTCAAAGGATTCTTCAGTTTCTCTAGTGCATTTTCAATTGCATCTCCATAGTTATCCTGAAACCACTTCTCATGAGGAGTTTCTGCAGGAGCTGCAGTGATACTCCTCACGTGTTCCAAGGCAAACACAATGGGCTTCATCAGAGCTGTGTGCTTTTCACGCATGATTGCTATTTTCTCCTCTCTGTTACAAAAAAACACACAAAAACTTCCTCAATGCCATAAACCCAAGTTATCTCATGATAGTATTAAGTAACAATTGAGGTATCCAAGAACTTACAAAAATTATTACTTCTCTAAAATGAGGTTTTCAGTTATGATCATATTAAAATGAAGAATATTTCATTCCACATTGAATAAGTGCTCCTCTGAACCACATTTAAAAAAAAAAATTTGAAATCTATTGTTCACCACCAGAAACCCTGATTAGAAGTTCTGAGCAAACATCACTTTAAGCAACTGATTTCCCCTAATAAAGGACCTTTATTACTACTACTTGTTGAGGATTACTACTACTTGAGCAGCAGGTGGGATAGTATGCATTCAGGAACATCACCACTGTTGATTCATTTGACTGTATACCTCCCTAAGAACAAACATCTGTTATGATTATCCCTTGTGTTACAGACATACTTCCGTAAAGTGTTGTTGTTTTGGACCCTCTTGACTTCATCTTCCAGTTGTTGAATCCGCCTGAGGACGTACATGTGCTGCTGCAGCAGAACTCCCAGCCAAAGTTCATCCCAGAGAACTGTAACCCTGCGCAGCTCAGCCACAAGCATCTGAACCTGGATAAAGCAAGATACACTTTTAAAAAGAACTAAAGTTCAGATTTGTTTCAGTAGATGAACAAGTTGGAAAAAAGACAGACACAGCAAACTTTCGGAGGCCAGCACCCAAGATATACAAATTACATATTTGTAGCTCAAGTTCCCAAGTAATGTACATTTGGATTATTTACCTGCAATACCATTGTTGGATTTGCAGCAGAGAGTTTCTCCACAATTTTGCTGTAGCAATCTTGCATCATTGCTTGATCTTCATTTAATCCAGCTTTTGTATCATCTTTACTACTTTCTTGGGAAGCTGGAGTGCTCCCTCCATCACATTCTCCACCCAACAGTTCCTCTCCTTGAATGTTACCCAGCAAAGTAGGGATGGCAGAAGGCAGCTTGTTTCCTAAATTAAAAACAGATGATAAAATATTAGCTACAGTAAGATATATCACTCCACAGTTTATTTAGCATCAGGTCCCCATTAAGTACTGGTCAAGCATAAGAAAAGTATGCAAAATCTGGTAAATCAAATTAAGAGTATCAGTGAGATCCCATGATACAAATATTCTTAAGATCAAAACTGAGAAAACAAAAAAACCCACCTCAGTATCATCCTATCCAGTATATAAAAATACAGTAGCTTAAGTTTATTTGAACACTTTCCTTTTCCCCTTACCTGAAGTCTGGGACTCACTGCTAAGTGAAATGGTTCCCACTATTGCAGGATAGAGAATGAGATGAGGAGAATCCTGAGCAACTCGACAGAGTAAGTTGCAAATGCTCTGACGAACGTACACTTCTGGGTGATTCAGGCGGGAGAAAAGCTGGGGAATAATACCTGCAGAAAGAGGAAAAGGAAATGTGCTGATTCACTTCATTCCTCTTCAAATGAGATAGAATTTTATTTTTAAAAGGATATCTTTTTTTTTTTTTTTTTTTTTTTTTACATAGAGAGAATGTAAGTCAAAGTACAAATACACTAATTTATAGAAAAGTCCAAAAGCAAGTGCAATTTTACAACAGGTGGCCTCCTCCTCTTTGCCTCCCACACTAAATCCATAACCTTGGAGAGAAAGTCCCTGAACAACCAGAACATGCAGTGTAGTGACAAAAAACTCTTGTGATACACGTGGCTTTAGTCACACCTTTCTCAACTATAGGTAGAAAAAATCCACCTCATTTGTTTTTTAGAGAGGTCATAATGATGTAATACTTCACAAACTACATCTCCTTTCTCCTTTTTATGTCTTCAAGTGGGGGAAGGAGGGGAGCAAAACCTGTGCTACTTATCTACTTTACATAGCATATGGCAGACTTTAACATCTTCAATGACATCATGTAGTCAAGGACAGACTTTTCCTCACACTTAAATAAAAACTTTATCAAAGTGCAATGAACAGCTTTCTGCATTTAGAGAAAATGAAAGATCAATTTTAACAGCTAGATAACATATACTTACCTCTCCAAGGAGCAGTAGGTGTAGTTTCTAGCCCATGCTCTAAGTACTGTCTAAGTTCTCCAGCATGTTTCACAAGCAATCGTAACAGTCTCAGGGTTGCCATCACTATTACATCATCAGTGCTTTGCTCAGAGGTGTTTCTTAAGTGCAGTCTGGGATCTTCTTCATCAAGTGGAACCTTGAAACAAAGAAATACTCCACTAAGTTTAGTTCATATTATCATTTAGAGAAGTTTGTAACTTGATTTCCACATCAACCTGAACACTAACCTGACCAGCGTTGAGTTTGAGGAAAGTAAAGTATGCACTGCAGGACAGTTTATAGAGACTGAAGATTCTGTCTACAACTTTCCTCCAGACTTTAATTAATCCCTCTGTTGCATTTTCATCAAGATCTGAAAGCCAGGGACAACTTGTTAATAACTGACGCCATATCACATCCACCATATCATCTTCCTCACTGTCCTCATTTTCAGTGATCTGTAGAGTCATATCTTCATCCTAAATGCAGATAAAGGGAAAGCAGATTTGATTAAGTCCT
This sequence comes from Aegithalos caudatus, assembly GCA_013389925.1. NCBI lineage: Eukaryota > Metazoa > Chordata > Aves > Passeriformes > Aegithalidae > Aegithalos > Aegithalos caudatus. The sequence goes on along the minus strand of WEIU01005272.1, from coordinate 790,549 downwards.
CCAACAATTTCAACAAGCAGTCCCAGTTCCTAAGTCAGTTTTTTTCTAGCAACTCATGCAACTGCATTACTTGATCACATTACCATGGTTCATCCAACAGGTGTGTGACCACTTAGTTAACAGATGGTTACTTGTACTGTCTGATTTTTAACTTTAAGACACTTACAGGAGTTAACATGAACTGCAAGAAGAGGGAAACAAGGCTCATGCTGAAGCTGAATTTTTTTTAATCAAATAAATCCACACTTACTTGAATCCCAGCTGGCCGACACACTGCCTGCCCAAGAATCCCATAGATTTTCTCTTTATCCTCCTCTGCAATGTTGTCTGGAAGCAAGCTCTGAACCTCAGATTTCTCCTGGGGGAGCAGCCGCACACCTTCTCCCTGACTGTAACATTTAATGAATTATTGATCCCCATCACATGAGTATTTGTTGTGCTACTGCAAGTCCATATATAAAACTTTCTGAAGGAAGAAATCATTTTTATCTCAGAATTAAGTTAGCTTTGTTTTACAGAGGGCAAGTAACCAAGAGAATATTCATTTCTCTGCTCACATGAAACTTCAGACCACGTACAAGAGATAAGGTTTATCTTAAGAAAACCAACTGTGCTGTATACGTTCAAGCATTAGGCTGTATTTACCTGGCGTTATCAACTACTTTGCGACCCCATCTATAAGCCCAGCTAGCCAGGGCTGCCCAAGACTTGGCTACTTCAGGTGCCTGTACTGAAGACAAGTGATACAGCTGGCCCAAGATGAAGTCTGGTTCTCCAACTCCAATGTTTACTGTGATGGGAGAAATAGAGTAATATGTGTTACAGTGTAAAACCTACTCCTGCCTTCCTTAGCACAGAAAATAATACCAAAAAACAATGGGTATACAGTATTTTTTTAGTAAAGTTAATACCCAGTGCAAAATTTTCCAAACTGCAATTAATTTTCAGTTCTGACACTGCTTCAGAATAGTGCCCAGTTTCCATTTGCCAACAACCACTGCTGTTACTCTACAATTTCTTCCTGTTTCACAGAGAGGTGGAACTGAGGCAAGGAACTCATGACCTCCAAAGGAGCACAATGCTTCTGAGAGCAGACTTCTATAAAATACTCAGGGCACACCCTTGACACATGTATTAGGAAAACAAGTATGAGTGATGGAGCACTTATTCTTTATCAATGTAACTAGTGTTATCCCTCAGTATAATTATCAGTAACTAATTTTAGAAAAGAACAATGAGAAGAAACATACCTGTAGATTCACTTTCAATCCTAGGATATTCATCTTCTAGTGTATTAACAGCTGGCAGATCAATCAAATTATATATGTTTTTAGACAAGGTAGACAGGCCAGTGTGATTCTGCTGCTGTCGAGCTCTATATACTTGTTTCAACTGTCCTGAGATCTCTTTCCATTCTGCTTGAATCCATTTAGCCAGTGTGAGAATAGATTTAGCAACTGCATATTCAGCTTTGGCAGATTTGCAGAAAGATATGGCACAAGAACTCAGCATTTCCATGGCATGTGTTGACTGACCTGCATTATCATGAAAAGCAGATCTTCAGTACAGTCCTATTATTTAAAATAATTCTGAAATTAAGCACTCAGATACAACTTGTAGCAATCTATCTCTACAAAGAAAAGTCTCTTTTGGAGAATGACAAGCATGAAAAACTTGTGAAAACACTTTCAGACAGACAACAGCTAATGGGATGAAATCAGTTCCTAATGATACTGCCCTGTTGTGACTTCTTCAAGGTGAGGGGAATTAGCCTTGCTATGAGGAAAACAAAGTTCAGTCACTACAACACTCACCTGCTGTGTATAACAACTTTGTTTTCTCAATATCAAGTTCAGGACCCCATTTTTCATCTATCTGACCTGGTGCAGACAACTTTTTAAAGTGTTGGACTAAGTCCTGTGCAGTGGTGGTTTTCCCCAGCTGAACTTCGCTGCACTGGGCGAGCAGCCGTGTAGCCAGGGCAATGTTTCCTCGCTTCCGTGCAAATTTCGCTGCTGTTAAGCCCAGTTCCATGAGATGGCTTTTAATGGGGACTGTTGGCTCTAGAGAAGGGAGCAAGACATTGTAAACAAGAGTATTAAACCACTGTCTGACACACAGAATTTCTGCCCAATGTTTTGTGTACGTAGCCATCAGTAATAATTGCTTCAGAAATTTAGATGACTTCATTTCTGCCTAGAATATTTATATACCTCATCACAAATAAAAATTAGATCCATAGATTTTCTGCTGGGCAAAAGATTTTTTTCCACTATAACCATTCTTCTAATTGTTCCCAACAGAACTTTTTTCTCCCGTTACTTCTTATCATACTTCACATTTAAATGGCTTTCATGACTGTGAAGACATTCATGACTTCAACATTCATAATGTTGAAGTGTTCAAAAGTGAAAGCAGTTAAAGTATGAAATGATGAGCAAATAAGGGGTTATTAGGAGAGGAGAATACAACTATTAAACACTTCAGAATGTTATTTTTCTTTTTGATACTGTCTACATCACAGCACTAATCAAGACAATGAGTAATAAAGCAAGACATCTGAAGGAAAAAACTTGGGTTTTAAAAAGTACTCCGTCTAAATAAAAGAGAAAGACAGCCGCTGCTTTCAGCAGATGGCTGAAGTTCAAATTCTGGATTTGTTTTTTCCTAACACCATAATGAGAGCTTACACACCTTTAAGCTTTTCCATCAGTTGATTCTGGTACACTGTGTACCTCAGGGCATGCATCCATGGCCTTACATCGTGCTGCTTGCATGACCTCAACGCTTCATTGAAGAGAGGTATAAGACAGTCCTGGAAGAGGCACAGAAGTTGCAGAGTTGTCAGAGACAACTTTACTAGAATGCGTTTTCATTAAATAAAGCCAAAGACCATTTTTAGAGCAAACATTCTTATTTATATTAGTAGCCACACTTTATCATCGACTAAGAGAAATGTTTTATGGTTGATTTTGAGAGGACAACACTAAGAACTACTCAAAATCAAGCAGAATTGTCTTCCGTACAATGTGATTAGAAATTACATCTAGAACATTCATAGTGGTTGAAGTTTGACATTCAGTTTTTAACTGCTGAAGTGATTTTTTATTAGAATATTTTTATGTTGCTTTGAAAGTAAATTAAGTGTGTATTACAATGTATTCAGAGAAGAAATACCGACACTCTAAAAGGCAACTACCAATTACACTTCAAAAACACTACCAGTGTGATTGAAAGAGAGGTGTATTTATAACTATAGAGAGAAGTCCAGTTGAGATGTAAAATTATAAAAACTTGGGCCATGGCACATTAGAAAACTAAATGAGGTCTTTTTACAATATGATTAACAGTCAAAGCAATTAACATATGTTTTATATTCAATACTCCAAAACATGATATGGCAAAAGACGTTATCCCATTTAGGTTTTAAACACACAGAATTACCTCTGATGTCAGCCTGTTGCATACAGTGTTTTCCAAAGCAGAAGAACAGTACAACTGAAGAGTGCTCAGTACTGGTAAAGACTGAGACACAGTGAGCGTGGAAAGTCTCAGAGGCCCAATAGCAATGCGGGATGTTTGCTTTAAGTACTTAATAAGATTTCTGAAATTAAAGGATCAGGACAGTCATTTTCCTTAGCTAGTCTTTAAGAGTAAAGAGTGATATCAAAATTACTGAAGAAAAAACACAAATTCAGTATCTTTAAAAGGATGATGAGAAAGTGCTGCAATATCATACAAGTTACAATACTTTATTATTAAGTTAACACACAAAAGAACTTTATCAACTCAAGTACTTTATAAACTATATGAACTCCAAGTTAAACATCATCTTATTTTTCCTCAGTAAGCTTGTAACTCACAACAGCCAGAACTGCCATGGATGCTGAAGCTTTACACAAAGTTATGTTTAACAAACTAGAACAGGTTTTCACAGTGTATTTATTACATTAATTCATAGCACATTTCAACTTACTCAGATATTGACTGCCACTTTTGCTCCTGTTCTGTGTGGTTTACAGCTGTTGCCAGACATACTGAACTTCTCAAAAGCTGTACTTCAACTGCTTTTTGAAGTTCTCTTGGATCAGGACTTAGCATATTAGGAAGGAGCTTCTTCATGTCTACATGGAGATTAAAGAATTGAAACCAACTAGAACTGACAAATTTTATCATGTTTTACCATCTGAGAATGCATTTTTGACAGTAAGGAAGTTAGGAAAAAACCCCTCTTTTAAAAATATATATATATTTAATATGTGTATGTATTCAAAAGAGAAGTTCATCACAGTTTACTTACAAACAACTACAGAAAACACACCTGCATCAACATTTAGGATGACCACTGCTAATCATTTGGAAGTTTGATTCATAAAGGTTGTGGTCAGTCCATTGAACACAGCAAACTACATTCAGAATTTTCAGTCTGTCACTTATAGAGACAGATACATGAAGAAATATTTTCTTTTACATTTGAAGTAAATGTTAATTTATGCATTTATACCTATTTTTTCTTTGGATCCCCCTGCAAGCAGGTTGATATTTTCTCCTGGTAATAATTCTAGTTGTTCAGTGCATTCAGTAAGTTGTCCAGACTCAAAGCTGCTCAAAGATCTGCAATTCAACATTTATAGTTTTATTTTCGCATTTATTACTTCACTCCAGTTGCTAAGAATATTACACATAAAAAAGAAAAGACTCAAGATAAACTCCAAATCCTACAGAGCACTTATGATTTATTCTAAGCAAAAATCTCAGTTATCACATACACCAATAAAAGGCACTAGCTCCAGATTAATGAATCCAAATACCAATGGGAAAGAGCCCCTTTCTCTGACAGAAGCAGTCACCTTTTCAGACCTGCATGATTTTATTTCACTGCTTCCTTCTGTGCTTTTATTTTCAAGTCAAGAAAATTCAGCAAAAAAGATTTTACTATGATTACCACAATCATGCAGGAATAGAAAGCAATCAAGTTGTCAAATGAAAAAGGAACTATGGTCTACAGTGCCTTTGAAGGTCTATTCAATGCCACAAGTATTTTTTCATGAACCAGAAAAACATCAAAGGCCAGGAAACAAATACACAAAGCTACAGTTCTAAATTTCATTTTAAAAAGAAAAATAAAATTAAAAATCCAGCAGCCAAGACCACTTCTTTCCTATACTTCTTCCATTAAATTAGTAAATTAAGATAATTTTAAGAACCACTGAAATACATTTTATTTAAGTTGTACAAAAGGATTCATCTGCTGCTGAGAAAAGCAGAATAAATTTGGTATCTTTTTTCTTCAATGAGAGATTTTTTTCTTGAATACTAAGCAGCCTCAGCAGCCAGAAAGCTACAGTACCTATTTAGAATGAGGTTACCTCTTCACTCATCTGTAAATGCCATGGCCAAGTGTTCACCCTCCCAAGAACACACCTTTCTTCTTTGCATGCCTCTACTTAGAAACTGGCATACATTTTTTAAAACCCATGAAAACTTTAGTATTTCAGTTGTAAGACAATGAACTCTAAGATACTGTAGAATAAATTAATTATAGCCTTACTTTATGTAGTTAAAATCTGCTTTCAGATTGATTGAGGTATTACTATTGCTTTTCTTCAGTTCATGGACCATGTTTTGCCACTCCTGAACAGCAGACCAGTCGGCAATGGAAATGTAACATTCACATGCCTTGTTACCCAGGTAGTTTATCACTTCAGGTGAAGAGTCACTAGGCTTAGTCAGAACAGTTTTTCTAGTTTCTCCTGTGAAATGAAAAAATTTTGTATAAACACACACTTAAATGCGTATTTTCAAACAGCAGTTTTATTACTCAAACATTATTTCTATGTCTTTTGTCAAGAAAAACTCTTAATAAAAAACCCTTAATAAACTCTTAATAAAAAGTAGTTACACAACTTTTAAAGTATTCTCCCACTGATACTTTTTCTAAGGGAAAAAAGAACCTTCTCAAAGGAGGTTTTGAAGAAAATTTAGCTCATATCTGTAAAGGAGCATCAAAACAGAAAAACAGAACAACTAAATTAGGAACAAAGGAGGTTCATTTTCAAAGATGAAACAGAATACTGCAACCAAGTCTTAGTTAAAAACCTCTGAGTGACTAGTGCAGTTATGATACAATTATGTCATAAACACTGAAGTTTAAGTTATGATGATCTAAAATAAACTAGATTTAAATTTGTAAGTTACAAAATATTTTACCTATTACCTTTAGTTTCATTCAGCTAGACCTCAGTACTTCAAACCCTCCAGTCTACACAAAATACTGGTTTCAAGGGCATTAAGTGGCTCAGTTTAACTGCAGACAGAAGCAGGTTTTCAGATCTCAGAGTCAGACATTACCATGGCTGTATCATTGAATGTTCTCATTTTATGTACACACATTTACACAGTTGTATTTCTCTTAAAAAGAAAACACTGACCATTCAAGGAATGTTTTGGGCTGGCATTATTCACACTGTTTGAATTGGCCAACTTCAGAACAGTCTTGTCAAAGCCTGTTATACAGCAATCCACTCCAGTCATGGAGCAGAGGTGCTCCTGGTATTCCGCAGTTGCTTTTTCAAACCTAAAACAGTTCAATATTTCAGTCAGCATCTTAAAGAACCAGGCTGGGTTTTTTTTGTAAATAGACTAGTTTTTGTGCACTATTTTACCCCAATACTCAAAAAGCTCCTATCACCTTCAGCAAAAGAAAGGGATTAAGATACAGTATGAATTTACTGGTTGAATTTTCAGGTTATAGCATTTGATAAAAACTTGTCCATAAAAGTTTTAATGTCAACTTCAAATCAAGCAGAGAAAGAAGGAAATAAATTAGTTTTATATTTGACTGTCACAATTTTAATCTGAATGAGTAGAGCTCAATACTGATTAAATACATATTATATCTCTGAAAAGATTCACTGACATAATGACACAGAAATTCATCAGCAGCCTTGACTCGTGCCACAATTTAAAAGACTCAGAAGTAGAACTTTCCATAGAAGGAAAAAGAGTCCAAGTTCGTAGCATCCAATTATTAGTGAAAACTTACCGCCCCTCTGCTTGCTGAGCTACAGAATTGATCCAGGAGAGGCTCTTCCCAACTACAGCAGAAGACCAGACAGCAATACCCTGAATAGCTTCAGGACAGTGAAGCTCACATAATGCTTCCACCAGCATCATAATTGTCACTTCCAATTCATTTCCCTAAATCCAAACCAAAAGTGGTAATTAACAAAACTCATCTAACATAAGAGCCACATATCTGTGGGAAAATACTCAGAAATGGTGAAGCATTATTTCATTATACACATCTACAAGTGCTCCTCATATCCATCCACTGCACTGCTTTTGGAAAAGCAGGGCAGCCAAGGGAAGAGTTTGTGCTGGGAATCCACAGCTTGTGCATCAATGGTTAGCAATCCCTGGGTGGTGGTTTTGAATTCATAAGGGAGCACTAAGTAACAAATATCTATCAAATCACCTTTGGTAAAACATTTAGGCAAATCAAATAATGTACTGAACAAACTATTCAACCTTTTCAAGAAGACTTTAATTAGTTTATCCACCCATTCCACCTCTGAACTTAGCTGCTAGTCACAGGAAGGACACCCCCATGACACAAACCTACTTCTCCTCATACCNTTCACAAAGTTTCCACTAAATTAGAAATTGCTCAATTGAAACTGTGAATTAACTACAGGATTCATTCTTATGTAATATTTGACCACATCTTCAGTACATCCTAACCTCCAACCCACAGTATAAAACATACAAATTAAAATGTGGCTTTAAATACCTCATCATTTTACATACCACTTGCTTTAGTAACTACTTGATTGCCTTAGCTTAGTTCTTTTAGAATATCACAGTCAATATTTCTGCAATAGTCCACAGAGTTTGAAAAGAGAGTACCTGAGAGATACTATTATTAGTTTTCATTTCTGTGAGTAAATCAAATCCATGCCTGACTGTCACAGCAGGCTGGCCAGCCAGCAATCCAACCCTCATGATGGAAAGTCTGATCCGTGTCAGCCAATCCTGGCATGTCTGGCGATTGGTATAAAAGAATGTCCTGATAACCTTCAGAGACAGGAAAGAAGTTTCACAACAACATTCAACAACATTCTTCTGCACAAACCAAACCAGCTAAGTACTTAAGACTGATATCAAAGGCAGGAAGGTTTCTATTCTCCAGGTTTCAATTAATCTTTAATTTTATTAATGTAAATGTAACATGCAACTAGCCAGGCACACTGGCAAGCCAGAAGTCTTAATATGAACTGACTATAAATTATGTATTACTGTCACATCAAAGTCTGGTAATTAAACAGATTTCAACACTGAAGAGTGTTTTGCACTTAAAACTACACAACGGGATATGTTGCTTATAAAAATTACTACATTCCCCAAAGAGCAATTAAAGCTTTAAATAACTGTGTTATTTTATAATAGGACTGCTGACAATCTACAAATAAGTGACTGTTCCAAATCAGAGGTGCTAGAGGCTTGCTGGATTTGCACCACTATACAAGCTGGTACTCCAGAAACAAAGCCTGGTTTAACATGCCCTGTAGGAATATGCCAAAGTCAAAGCCAGAGTTTTTATGAGTCTCAAACTTTGAGAAGTTTTTCTGAAATTCCATGCCTAAGAACTGAACAATCCTAAAAACACTGTTTATTCAACAAACTGTTCCAAGCCACATCAGCACTGCAAGACAGACAAACCTTGGGTGGAGAGGTGAGGGCATTGGCACACCCTTCATACGCATTGTACATCAATTTTTCCAAGTTCTCCAAATACTGCAGAAGGAGAACAAGCCTGAGCTGGTTGCTGCTGTGTCCTTCATCGTTGTCTGCAGTAGTCCACTGGCTGACATCTTGATCAGGGTTTAATGTGTGGGCTGCAAGACTCCTAATAATACCTACACATTTTACCAAAACATGGGGGAAAAGAGTTACCAGATGGTATTGTATTTAAATATGCCAAGTGATAGCAATGCTACATCTCAAAATCTATCACAAGTTAACAGTAATTATGTAGCATCTTTAAAATCTACAAGCACTGAAAAATAAAGCCATTGTGCCTCTTGCCTTAGACATGAACAGCTTGGCTTCACAACTTTACCAAAAATCTCATTAAAATAGAGTGTATTTCTTACTTTACCTTCAATTGTTTGAAATGTATCCTGGGCTCTCCCCAGAGGAGTCCTTAGCTTTGAGAGAACAGTGAACTGAGCTGCTTCCCAGACAGCCCATTGCCACAGCACAGCATCAGTTTTCAGCAGGTTCCGAGGGATGGTTGGCTGATCCCTCTTATCCAGTCTCTGACAGCTATAGAATAACCTTTCTAACCAATTATCCTTCCTGAAAGAAAACATCAGTGCATTAACAAGTTCACGTAGTAACACGTTTATACTGTACAAACTTCATCTCCCTATCGTTCACAAACAAATCTCACAAAATTAACTTCCAAGCAGCAATGTATATAGGAAAATATGCCAAGAGGTGTGTATGTAAGACTTTTATAAACACTAAAAAGTATAAAAAGTTTGAAATTAAAGCAATGTAATTTGTAATTACAATTCGTAATTACAAATTTTAAACTAAATGTAACTTGGACTTGTTTACTATAAATTCAACATTCATAGATTGCAGTTCTACAAGGAGTTCTTACCCAGTTCGGTGGAGGTTTCCATACAAAATAAAACTAATGACATCAGAGAAATCCTGTGGGTGGAATGTGTTACTTGGAGCTTTGCTCATGTGACTTCTTATAGCCAAAGAAATTTCTTGTATTTCAGTGTGGGTACGGTTACTGCAGGAAGAGAGGGGAAACAACCCATGCTATAATGTACTTGAATAAACCAAAATAATTGGGTAAGAGAATTACACACACACACACACTATATATACAAAATTACTAGAATTAATAATACACTTTGGTATTAATACCATTAATACCAAAGTTCAGTTTCAGAGTTTAGGTCTTCAAGAATGAAGTCTTGAAGACCTCATTTTAGGTCTTCAAGACAAATTATAGGACACAATATTGCTGAAGCCCTGGGTAACATGGACCTTACAGGTATTCAGTGTTTGCCTCAAGAAGTGATGCATGGCTTATCAAATTAATAAATTACTTTGTGTACTACATACTGTTCCTAGACCTGTAAAAGCATAGGAGAGATAGCAAGACGGTTAGAATCATAGAGGATGAGACCTTTAAGATCATCAAGCCCAGCCATCAATCCAGAACTACCACTGTAAGCTCATGCTTTTTGATTTTGAACTAAGACAGTCCACTGGCATTATTTTTCAGGTTAAGTGTCTCTGAAGAAACCAAACCATTATTTGCACTGAAATTGGTCTGAGCAACTTACCTCAACACAACATCTAAAGGAATTGACTTCAGAAGTTTTCCAAAAGCTTGTCTCACGCGAGCACCACTATGGACTAGTTGAACACGACACACATCAACACACCTGCAATACCAAAAAGGAAAGAGCTGTTAATATCTCCATAATCAGCATAATTCAAATAACATACAGAACTCTGTGCAAGTACCTCTGTAAAAGGTCATCTGGAAGGGAGGAAGACAGGGCATGAAGGCTACTACATGCTTGAAGACAAATGTTCACATCTTCCAGAAGAGCTGAATTAAGGAGTTGAAGGGAGGAAAAAAAAGTTAGTCTTGCTGGAATTAGGTAACTTCTGCACTACTCTCCATTTGTTCCCATATTATTTACAGATTTTGAAACTGAATACATCACAGAACTATTCCAGTGCTTTTGACAAATAATGATTTGTGATTGGGAAATTGATCTACCAAAAATGTCCATGATGTGTCCAGGCTCTTAAGACTGCAACTTATTTTAAGAAAATCGTTTCAGTAACAGGCAGGGATCCACTTAAAAAAATCATAAAAAGAGTTTAAGGTCTTGAACAATAAAATCTTGAAGTATCCTTACAGCAAATGAAACAAGTACAGTTGGTCCCTTGTCCCACATCAGTGGGACAAGGCTATTTATGTACTTAATTTTCAGATGTAAAAGACAGTTAAGTAAAAATATGCAATATCTTACTGTTTGCTAAAAGTCCTTTGCAAAACTTATGAAAAGATGGAAGAGAAAATAACGGTGTATATGTTTCTGATTTCTTCATCAGAAGAGCCACTTCCAAAGCCCACGTAGTAAGTAGTTTCCTTCAAAAACCAAGAGTTTAGTCACTTTACACAGTTACAGAGAGGTACTTTCTGACAGAACTTAAACTACTTCATGTAGTAGCTCACACTTTCTAAACAAGTTAAGAAATAACTTTAAAGACATCTCCAGCTTTCACAGCATTTAGGTAATACAGGATGGCAACTATTGCAAAAGGGTACTTTCAGTGACCAAATCTCCTCTTTAAGTAAAGTTTGATAGCTCTGTTCTACTGGATAGATCTTAGGATGGTCTAAACTTTTCTAGTTTGCATGTATAAAAATGAGCAGCTACTGTTTTCCACAATTCCACTAATAATGTTTAAAAAATCCCAAATACTTGACTGGTAAAATTTACCCCAAGTTTTACAAATTCAAATACCCTGGTTTCTGAATTAACGTATTCTACTGGACAAAAAAATATTCCAAATTTCTAAGAAAGTTTTCCTTACCTGGTATCTTGAGTAAGGTTATCCTTCTTAAGCAGTAGCCCCAAAAGGTTCAGTATGATTGAGAAATGTTTTTTTGTTGCTGTGGTTACAGTACTTATAACTGCTCCATCAAACAGAGAGGGAGAGGAAGAACTGAGGCTACTGGATATGAAATGGTCGTGCCTGTAAAGACAAGGAAAAACAAACTGTAAAACTACCCCAAGATTAGAGATACTTCCCTCAAGTTTACAGGGGGAGAAAACATCAACAACCAGCAGCAAAAGTTAAATGAACACATACACACACAAACCACACTGTGTCAAAATACAAATATTTTGCTCCCTAGCCTAAAAGAACAAAGCTACAATTTTCCATCAGTCCATGCAGGCCAGTAACCTGTTCTCAACTGTGTCTGGTATCCAGTGCTTAGTGAAAAACCACTACAGCTAAGAATGCAAAGAGTAACAGTTAAACTGCTATATTCCCTTACTTTAACAACAGTTTGTATTAATAAGGTCTAAAATGTATTTACATCTGTTGTTTACATCTCGTTACCCCTCCTAGATCTCTCAGTAAGCTAAATAGTAAATAATCTTTCCTCATTTACTTTCAGTACAGTTCTGCTTCAGTTATCTCTATTCAAACACAAGATTTCTAAACTGCCTTTTATTCAAAGACCAACTTTAAGCCAGGATATGCTTTCCTGGCTGAGATACAGCTTCCCTGCAATTAATGAAAGTAAAAACTAATTAAGAAAGTTCAGGCAAAAGCTTGATTGTAACAGTCTATTTAATTTCATCCCTCTAACAATATTCAGATCAGTCCATCCTAGTGCTCTTAAATGAATTATGAATACTGGTGAATTATGAAACCTCCTACCTGGAGCAGTGTGAATACAAAGTATACAGCACTGCATACTGGACAGCAGGGAAGTGAACTGCTATGTCCCCATGAACAATCATCAGGTTTTTACTCAGCAGTGCAAACACAGTTGGCGAAAGGGCCCACATCTACAAAACAATTGCAACACAAGCACAGAAACATAAAAAGTAGGATCTACTTTTAACTGCAATTTTAATACTGTCCTTATTAACTTTAATCAATGTCTTTTCCTTTTTCCCCACAGAAAATTTAACTCTCTTATTTTCTGACTGTAGCTATCTTCTTTCCCATTTCTTACAAGTCTGTTAAAACCAGTTCACGTTTTTATAGGGAAAGATCTGGACGTGTTTTCATATGGCAGATATAACACCATAGGACACACTTTTATCTGTCTTGAGTTTCAAAAGCAATTAATATGATGTAAGCCCTTAATAACACTGATAAGATGCCCTTCTCTAGAAACTGCTTTTTATTATACACCAACTAGAGATACAATGCACCGTTTCCCCTAAGTTTTAATACTGGAAGTTTTTCTAAAACTTAGGAAGCTCAAATATCATCATTTTAGTTATACATATGTGCCCTACTGGCGCAATACATTAATTTTATGTAATCACGTATTTTTTATACTTATTGCATGAAATGTTTGTTGAGCTTTTACTCACCCCAATTAATGAGTTTTTAGCATTTCCAATAGTACTTAGAGCACTGAGGTCAAATATAACAACAAACTTGGCATTATCCACATTGGATATGAGCTTCTTGAAAGAGTCATGTTGGATTTCGGAACAGGCTTCAGGAAGATGTAAACTATGGAGAAGACTATTTAAAGCACAGGTCATTTCTCCTAGAATCAACCTGTAAGCAGTCTCCAGAACAGGAATGTTCTTCAGGCTCAATACAGCTTGGTATACAGCAAGGGCTGCTGCAACAACCTTGAGAACATAATTACAGCAATAATTGATTAGAACAAATCATAAAATATACTAATCAGCAAACAAAGAATTTTAAATCACTCTTCTTTATCTATGAACAGCTTAGTCTGATAAACATATCTATCTTCAGTTTTCTGTACCTCTTACTTACAGAATCTACTAATTATTTTCTTGATCATCCACCTAACACACTGAGTATCAAAAGCCAGTGAACTAAGGACTTCTGTACCTGGAATGATGGAAAACTTACCAATTTCTTATCAAATCTAAATGCTAAAACCAAGTAGTAGCTCTATCTGCCTTCTCAGAAGTTTCAGATATGCAGTTAGACTAAAATCCATATTTAAGATGAACTAAATTGTACAGCTTAATATATTCCAGGAAGTGCATGAAGGCTGTTGAAATACACCTGTAGAAGTCACTTACTCTTACCTCTTTCTCCTTATGGTAGCGAAGAACAAGTAGTTTAGACTCTGGTATAAATAATTTCTCTACAAATGATGATGGTAGTTTTGTATTTATTTGTTCAACAATCTGGGGATAAAAACCAAAATAAATAACTTTAATAATTAGTAAAAATTAGTAAAGAGTAATCAAAATACTGTTTTTCTAGTCCCCCACAACAATAAAAGCATGTACAAACCAGTGTCAACAAATTCAGGACCGAAATGACATAGTCAGTGCCACAAGTCTGACAATTTTCCATTTGATCTAATCCATAGGTGATGACCATGTCACAGTGTATGGTCATACTGGGATCCAGGCTGCCAAGCAAAACCCCAACACACTCATTGGCAGCTGTAAGCACAGCTTCAGAAAAGAACACTTGGTTCGCTGCAGTCACACATCTCATTACTCTGTACAGAACCTGCAAAATTAAAAATACAACTGAGTTGAACTCAATTAAAAAGACGTGCTATTTAATTGTATTCACAACCATTTGATATCTGTCCCATCACCTGCTCTGCAGCTTGGTCAATTCTATTCTGAATAATGTCATCTTGGCATTACAGTTTAGAAGTATAAGAGAAAAACAAACTTTCAACTGCTTAGTTTCCAATTCAGTTAGAGACGTACAAAACCGTAAGTTCATTATTCACAGTTCTGTTCAGTTCCAACTAACGTCAAAAGAACTCCCCTTGCAAAAGAGATGAGTTTTCTGGAGCTTTCCTCACAAGAATCCTCTGCAGATTAAGGCAGAAGTTACATAACTGTCTTGTCTTCAACTGGGAAATCCGTAACTTATTTACCCTGGAAGTTGTGTCCCTCAAAAACTTCTGCAAGGGCATAAATTCCGGTTGTGCAGGTCATCCAGCAACCACAAGACTTTGACTGCAGGTATTTTTATCTTATCTCCTCATCCACTACAGAACTACAGCAGCTATTATATATTTATTCTGAGTTTACACCATCCTATACTATAGAGCTAGAGAAGCTTGCTATCAGATTTAATAGATACAATTTCAACAGGAATAAAAATCCATCACATTTTATAAAATCAAACTCATAACTAGAATTCAAATTTCTATAGTGGCATAGTTATCTGAATAAACAGTAACATAGTTTCAAAGATAACAAGCAAACCCAACCACATGAAGTCAAAATGCCTAAAAAAGCTTGTTTCTGATAGGATTCCCTTGTGCCACTATCATGATCTATACTTTAATAAAATTAATGTAGCATATTTCTTGGAAAAAATAGGTTTACTCAAAGCTGAGAACATACATATCCACGTAACATTCATAAAACCTAAATAAACTCAGCAAATGGCACTGCTATATGGTGACAGAACAGGTGAGCAACAAAGAAATCAAAGCAAATTGGTTCTTACATCAGTTACATAAGCTTCTGTGATGGGTGGTCCTCTGATGGGGCTGAAGCGCTCCCCGATGCTCCTGACCACGGTGCTGAACACCCGCAGCAGCGCGGCCAGCTTGGGCAGTGACACCGAGGGAGGAGGAATGTCCTCATCCACTGACTCCCCAGAAGCCACGTGGCTGAGGTCCTGCAGCACACAGGGTTTGTGTATCAGCTCACATCACGAACTTACACACGGGTAAAACATTAAAATGAGACTGAAAATACTTCACCTCTTTTCCAGATATTAAACTGCACAATCCAATTACAGATGTACTTAGCCAGTATCTCTTAACTACACACACATAGGAAGGTGAGATATAGGCACACAATGACAATGAGAAGTCACAGAGTAGCAGTGAGTTTAGCCACTGAAACAAAGTACTCAGACTATGTCTTGTAAAGGAAAACCGAGGCTTATGTTATGAAGTTCCTGGTCTCTGGAACAGGATCATCTGTATTGCTACACTGTTACAACAGTTGTCTGCACACTTTTACTGCTCTTCCAAAAATTCCAATCCCCAAACTGGAGTAGAGACTGTCTGATTGGCCATTCCCATCACACATGCAAACTATGTTGATCTGGAGACCAAGAGTTCACTAACAGACTACTCCATGCCAGCTGGCACCAGTGCCTGGGAACATTCCCAGAAGTGCTGATCTCATTAGTAGAGCTGTAGCCTTGGTCTACCCCACTGTGAGATAAACACATTGACTGGAAGCACCTCCTCCATGTTAGCACACATTATCTTAAACTCTTCCATGCCTAAGAATACACACATTGACCAGAGCAGCAGCCAGCTTGATAAGCAGTGATTTACTGCTCTGCCCTGTGAATCCTAAAGCTGCCCCGGCACAGGCCCTGCTGTACAGAGAAGGACACTGACCAAGCCATTGGTTCTGCTTTGAGTGAAACAAATTATGCTCCAAGGACAATTTTACCTACGGGACCTGCACATTAACATACACCATACAGTATAATCCTGTCTACAACATGTATTCATATGAGCACATAGACCTTAAAAGACAGCACTCCCCCCCAATCCCAAAGTTCTTCCTTTCATGACAGCATCAGATAATATGCCCTGTTAACTAAGCAAAGGTTACAAAGTCAAAACAAAGTACATTAAATGGATATAATCTAGTTTTACATCAGTTCCTGCACAATATAATCTGCTGCTTTATTTTAAAAAAGACAGATTTTTCATCAGTTTTTTGAAGGATTAAAATTTCCTCTATCCCCCTAACAGTTACTAGTTCTGGAACACTCTGAGGACATTTTTGGACAATTAAAGAAAACACCAAGGAAAGACCATGAATTGTCCTCACATCAGCTCTTCAAAAATAAAGACATTACTGTTTGGTCAATTGTTTATAGTTTTATTACAACACAATATTCTCAATCAACAATGGCCGAAGGCCTGTTGTGATACTAATTAAACAGTTCATGAGTATTTGTGTAGTTGGTCATTGGACATGACTGAAGTATACGCCATAATTTCATCCTCTTTTCCCCAGGAAAGCCATGTAATTTTATTTTCTACAAAAGTAATATAGCCATAAAAATCACAGCTGTGGATTTATTAATAAAACCTAACAGTTAACTCTGGTAAATTCCATTAAGTCTTGTTTACCTCAGCATAAGCTTCCATATCTTCCAAAAACTGACCCAAGAGTGTGGTAGAAAAAGTTAGATCAGCCACCCAAAAGGGCTCCAAGCTCTGCAGCCATCCTGTATAAAAATAACAAGCCAATTAATAGAGTAAGGTACAATCATTAAATTTTAGTTACATATTGCTGAGGGAAAAGTTGCTGAGCTAAGAGGTCATCTACATGAAACTACTAACACTAGATGTTTTTAAAATAAATACAAATTGTATCTCCCTCTTCTGTCCTTTTGCAAAAATCATTTTAAGGTCCAGCTCTGCCCCACAGCTGTTAAGCACCAAGGATAGAATCTAGGACTATGACACAAAAAACATAATAAACCTGCTGTGAATAACTCCCAAGAAAACTGATAAAGCTCTTGGAAAAACTTTCCCCATTTTTAAATGCCAGTACAGTATGTCTACCACAAAGATTTTCTAAAAGTACTTAGAAAAAAATACATCCTTTCACAGAGGATATACTAAGACCTATAAATTTGTTAAAGAATTTTATGAAATTGCACAAAACAATTGGTGTTTAAATGTACCCTGAATAAAGATTTTTCTGAATAAAGCAAATATTTTTCCAGAATTAACATAAAATGGCAAATGCAAATTTACTAAAAAGTTAGGAACAAAGTATCTTGCTATACAGCCAGAAACTCAATTTGGTTTAATGTCAACTTCCACGTCAGTAGAAACAAACTCATGTAAGTTAACCCCCAACACCTGCAAGCCAGAGCAGGCTCTCAGAGCTCCTCTGGCCAACTTACCAGAGACCTGTTGTGTCAAAGAAGGTTTCTGAGTGTGATCTATGTGCCACCCCACCAGAATGTCCACTGTGTCCTGGAAAGCAATTGTGAAAACAGACTCATTATCCAACTCGCTGCACCAACATTTCTATTGTAGAAAGAAAATACAAAACACAAAGAAAGCTTACCCTAAAATTGGTGCTGAAAATGTGTGGGTAGCATCGAGACACCAAAAGGATGCACTTGACACACTTGCACAGTAACTCTGGTGTATCAACATTTTCTAGGATAGACTGCAGGCTGGTCATTACAAGCTGAAAAGTAAAGCAAAGCCAGGACACATTTCACTTCATTAGAACATGAGAGAGAACACGTTGTAACAAACTATTTTGAGTCAATCAGCAAAAGTCTACTCTTTTCTGCAGGAACAAAATGTGAAAAGTATTACATACACTGCATGAAAACAACCACTTGATATATAGCAGAGCCAGGGAACACTTTTCTTTAGTTCTTTAGCCACAGAACAACTGTGAGTTATTTTAAGTCCTAATTCTCCTGCCGAAGCTTTCTGGTTCTGTAAAGTAACTATTAAATTGGAGCACAGACCAGGCCATAGCTGTTCTACACCCAAAGTAAGAAACCCTAAAATTTGAACAAGGGGACCTCATCTTGTCTGCACACATCCTAGTCCTTTCTCAGATCTATTCACAATTCCAGTTAGAAACTGTAAATAGGCGAGAGCACAAAACAATCAAAAGGTTGGGTTTTGTGTACCATCTCACTTCAGTGGTCCTTTTGGTCTCAACAAGATTCTTCTTCTTGGATCTGCCATAAATACTAGAAAGTTGCATCAAAGTATGTATCATCCTACAAAGACTTGTCATTCTTTTCTAACGTAACCAGAATCCCATTCAGTCTGAAAGTTGCCTCCCAGTTATAATGACATTTACTTATGTCAGTATAGCATTACTTACTGTTCATTCCAGTTTAAAAAGTTCATTCAAGCACTGCACTGAGAAAATTATTAATAATCATGTTTTAATTTTTAATCTTACCTGCATTAAAGATGAAAATGCTTTCTTTTCTCCTACAGTCTCTAGTGCTTTGTAGGTTGCACACAAATAAAGAAGTTTAACTTCATCTTTTGTGGATGAACTGAATTTGCTAAAAATCCATTTAAAGATCTTCTCAGCCTCGTAGCTCAGAGAAGCACAAAGAAGGCCAAGACAGCAAGCTCCTTCCTGTCTCAATTCCTGAAGCAATTTGCTACTGTATTTTTGGAGAGAAAAAAAACCTTGGGATCTCCAGTCGTGACAGAAGAACAGAAGCATGAACAAAATAAAGCATTTTCTAAAGCAAAAGAAAATATATGCAGAAATGAAGCTGCTTCTCTCCTACTTAATGGCAGCAGCAGCAAAGCTAAAATAAAATTCTAAGAAATATTATTTCTGTGGAGCATGTCAACTTGAATAAAAGTATGCAAATATGCTGTTCTACTTGCAACACGCTATCCAACAGAAATAGTTCTTAATATGCAGATGACTCTGGGAAATAATGCTGACCTAAGTACCCAAAAGTCCACACAAACCTTAGCATCCTCTACATACACTCTTAATTGGATGTAAATGAGTCAGCATGTAAAAAAACTTATTTCACTTTGGAAGCTCCACCACCACAGTGCACAGCTCCACCAGCTGACTGAACACACCTGAGACAAGTTCCACACTGCCTACAGCACCAAAGCCACACCCGTGCCTTCACATTCTCTCCAAGGCAGGTGTACTCTGGACAGCCCAACAGTATTGTTGATATCCCTAGGAGTCTTTACTCCCCCTAATTTCATTCTGTCCCTGCAATGGGACACCAATGTAAAACTATCGAGCCAATTTCTCTCGACCTTTCCCCTTTCTGTTTCAAACCTAATGCTCTCATTATTTTTCCCCTTCAGAATGTTTTTCCAACTTACCTTTCATTGAGCACATCATGAATGGCAGTCAGGATATTATCCAGTTGTTTAACGAGTACCTGTAATATAAGATAAATAAAAGCCATAAGCACAGTAATTGCCCAATCCTGTCTCCACAATAGGTCCTGTTTACACCCACATTAAAGACAACAGTGCCAGTTCTCCTTGCCAAGAGAATGTCATTATGCTTTCCATGGCCACTGCAGACTAGCATGAACTATATTAAGCAACACTGCAATATTATCCTACATGTTATATTTGATATTTATTTACAGTAGCCATGAAAATACTGGCAGCCTGCTATCAAGGTCTGTTCCAAGTTTAGTTCTTGATGACAACATTACATCACCATGGAAGACTCATCACAGAGCTCATGAGTAGCATCTACTAAAGACCAAATCTCTCATAATAAACCAATTGTGTCACTGAAAAAACTTATGGAACACATAATATAATCTGAAGTATTAAAGTTTCTACTTAGGCAACCCTGCATTTCAGTGAAATGGAATACAATTTTGGGGATGAAGCAGGGCTTCTCAGTAAACATAACCAGAAAGCCTTGCTCTCCTATTATGCACTAAACCCCTGCCACATTAGTGATCTGATTGAAAAAACACACATTAGCTACAACTGTTAACATTAAGTTTTCTTAACAATTAATAAAAATAATAAAAAGGTTTATTCTCTTTTCTTCAGAAAGACATTCCTCTTTAACACATTGGATGGTACCCAGTTTTTGTTGTAAGTTTTGAGCAACATCATGCTTTTGAGGGTGGAGTGACAGAGATCCACATGCTTGACCCCTCAGAACTCATAAGGGCATTTTGAAAAACCTGCAAGAGAGGCTAAAAAGGACATGGCAGCTATATAGTTTAGAAGCTAAAGCAGGACTCTGTCAGATGAGAAGTGACTACTGACTCCTACTACTTTTCTTTGAACTCACATTTCAACCCTGAAAATGAAAAGAACTCAGTTAAACTACACTAAGTAGTGTCAAGACCTGTAGGAACTACTGCTAGGTTAAACACTGTCCACTATAAAGTTTTGGCCTTGGTATCACTTGACATTGATCTTATTCTCATTAGTGAGCTCAGAGAAGCTTAACCAAAACTTTCTCAGTGACAGACTTTTAATATTCTGACCACTAACAAAGTTTGTCGTTGCCGAGTTAGACATTAGAATGGCAATTTCAGAATGTTCTGAGATACCACTAAACCTAAATAAAATGCAGTTACAAAATAAAATTTAACAATGGGGAAAACCTCATAAAGAATAATGGAAGTAACTAAAAAAATAACAACACTAACTGTGGAAAGCATTTACTATCTAAACCCTTGTAGTAACAAGAGGGAAGCTGAAGTGTTAACTAGGCTTGCACAGGGGCTGGTTACACCTAGGTGCACAGACTAGAATACCCCCCATACTTAAGTCTCATGTCCTTTGAAAAAGAGCATAATTTTCACTGGTTAATTAACATACAATGAGAAAATTAACCAATTTCTTATAAATAAGGACAGACAGACCCCACAGCTAAAGTATCAGTGCACTGCTTACAAATGAGTGGCAGGATGTTAAACCATCACTTCCTGCTTTTTCAGTACTTGGAGAACTCTTAAGCTTTCCAAAACAGTGGGGGAGATGTGTCAGACAATATGCTCTTTAATATTTCATTTCAAAATACATAATATTAAAAATTTATACCCACAGTGGGATACTTCCCTTCCCATCCCCATATCCTTAAGAAACATTTGAGGACATTAGAGACTTCAGCAAACCACCAAAAATCCTAAAGATGAAATGAAAACAAAGATTTACTTAGTTCTCTTCCCATGGAAGGGAATCCACATACAGAGATATTTAGTTAGAAAGCTGAGTACCTCTAAGATGATTGTTCTTAAGACAAAACACCTGTGTATTTTTAATTTAAAATACAGAAACAGTTCTTGAACAAAACAACACTTGATTTCCCTTTCCCTCTGCTTCCTTTCTGAGGGATCCAGAGGCTATTCCTAAGAGCAGTCAAAGCCACACATATCCCATGTTAATTCCTACAGTTCAGGCATTCGGCAGTTTGGTTTAAGGCAAAATATCCCAATGAAACATTTCCTGAATTATGGAAACAAGACAGACAATCCAGGAATACACTCTCCTTTCTCGTGGAATGAAATTCTTTGTATACAAGATGATCCTTGCAGACATGTCCCAATACTCAGCTTTCAAAAAGACAGTTTTATAAAACAAGAAGCACCCAATGCTATGGCAAAGGAAGAATTACTGACCAGTTTGTTTTCTGGTTGCTGAATGAATTCTTTCAGTTGCTTTACAGTAGCCAGTCTTCGGTCTCTGTCGTCTTCCCGAGTAATCCTCCGAAGAAGATTTGACAGTCGAGACTCGTCAGAATAAGACAACGGTCGCTCTGAAAAAAGCAATTATTTCTCCTACAGCATATACGGAATATATATATTTCCTTCTACATATATGGAATTTTTTAAAAAATTATGTGGGCTAAGATTAAATCAGACTTCTGACTGAATAAACGAAAATAATTCAACAAATATTATTTTGAGAAAACATTGTGGAAAAAACAAGCTGCTTCCAGAAGCAAAGAACCAGATTTAAGTTCAAGCAACTACAAAGAAACTGTATTTTCTCTCTGATAGGTAGCAGGGTTCTGCTTTGAAAAGGAGTCTAGATCTGCTCTTCCAGCGTGAAGAGGGACCTGGCTGTTCACTTCAGCAGATCATAATGGGGGAAAATGAACATCTTCCTAAGAAAACACTTCATTAAACTTGGCCAACAGAACTCCATACCAGAGAAGGTCACAACACAATTTACCCACTTTAAGTTTCCCTCATTTGCAAAAAGGAAACAAAAGTTCTTTCAAGAAATTTAACATCAGATGTTTCGTGGTGGTTCATATCAAAGGATTCATGGAACATGATGAGGTTTTCTTAGCTGACATGACTTCAGTGAGAAAATCCAAGGCAGTTACAGCCAGCTTTTTGCTCTACTCTGCTAGACATCAGTCATCTGATGTGACTAAAGCAGCTTTGTCTTTATTCAGTTAATAGCTAATCTAAACTGGCATTACTCTCCCCAAGTGTGTCAGCTAATTATCAAGTCACAACCACAACTTCAAGAAACAGAACCAAAAAACACTAACCAAGAACGCTACTGCAGCTACACTAATCAAAGCACTAGTTAAATACCTGTGACATCCACTTCATGAAAATTCAGCAAGGTCTCAGCCACATGCTAACTCACAGAAGACTACATTTAAAATTGTTTAATGAATGTACTAACAAGAAAGAATCAAAGAACTTAAAATCCAAAATATTGTTGCAACATAATCCCATTGTATCTTAAAGAACATACGAAAAACCAAAATGACTTGCTGAAACCTACACCAAAGACAGCAAAGTTCAAAAGGAGAAACTCTTGAAGCTGACATCTCAGGGAGATAAAACATACAAGTCATAGGCAGCAACTTCAGTCTTCCAAAACTACACATCCTAACCTTTTAAGGATTAAAGAGATGCTCACATACCCAGCAGAACAGTCTGAATTAACTATTATTTAGTATTGGCAGAAAGTTTTTTTTTTTATTTGAAGAGTTTTCAATTTCTTCTACGTAGACATCAAAAGACACTAAAAGGCCTACATAATTTTATATCAAGACACCAGAATGGGATTATAAAGTCTGAGTTTAACCCATTCCTAAAAATCACTTTTTTGAAACTGTCAAACCTCAGTTCTTCCACCTGCAAAGCACATTGAGCATTCTTTTTTCTCCTCTGAAATATTAATCCTTGAGAAGAAACAGTCTGTCCTCATGTTTATAATGTGCATGGCATAAAGCAGGCAGTTTTTACCAGTAGCTCAACTACTACTTATACTAAGTGATGCAATAAGTGACAGTGCTTAGTCATGAAGTTTCTATTTTCATTCAAAAATGCTTGGAATAACTTCTTTTTGGTTTGTTTTTTTTTGGTTTTTTGTTTTTTTTTTTTAACTATGACTCAAACCTCAAATAGTGGGAAGAGTGAAGCCTTCTTCCTCAAAAACACAAGCCCAGCATTCCTGCTCCCTCTTGAAACTCCAAATTTGTTCTTGCTGAATCTCCCAAGACCTTGCCCACATTCTTAGGATGCTTCCAGCTCCTCCCTGGCCTCTATTCCTCAGCTGAGCAAGAGGGAGCACAAGCAGTGGCAGGCTCAGGAGGACACACAGGGTGACTGAGCGGGCAGGATGTGATCACTGCTTGTCCTGCTGCCCAGGGAGAACAGGGAACGGCTGAGCTGCTCCCAAACCATTGCTGCTCTTCCCACACTGGGGCTCATTCATCACCAACTTTTTACTCAGGCATCAATTTACAACAAATCCAAAGCAAGTTCTTCTTAGAGACGTCTTTGCCAAATCTGGCCAACCTAAGCAAGGGTTCAAAAGCCATCTAAAGGAAACAAAGACTGACAGCCTAAATCAGGTAGTTGAGAGATCTGCCAAACCTATGGAAGAAGCCTCAGGACAAGGAACAGTAAAACAAGATGACAAAACAAGCAAAACAAGTTTCCATCAACACCATCGTATATCACAAAAAATAAAATCCTTACAGACTGCCTAACCATAGTGAACCTTTTTTTCATATTCTGCACACAAGAAATGTTGCCAAAAGAGATACCCTCTTCCTGAAAATCAGAGATGTCCTTACCCTGTGATTTCCTCATGTCTTTTGTGGCTAAAGCACGATTCCCATGCGGAACACTGGTAAAATCAGGATTGGTCACATTGTTAATTCTCAGCTCTTGCCCCAACGACTTCCGACCATAAGTATTTTCCCCAGATCCTCCATTGACACTGTAGCCACCTGTGGACAAACCAATGGGACCTTAAAACAGGCTCTCAGCACATTTAGCGGGGTGGTGAGTTGTGAGTTATTCACTTCATATGCAAATTAGCAGTTCTAGCCTCTCCCACAGTCTTTAGCTTCCTTTTTCACTTCCACATGCATCAGTTTTATCCTGTAAGTTTCCAGGGCACAGATTTAGAATCTCATCTGTCTTTTTTACATGAAAAAAACACTATTGCCATGAAGTTTAACATCAATTTTGGTGCATTTAATTTTTTTTATTATTACTTTGACATGGAAGGCTTGTAAAATACAAGGTCAAACTGTTAGTACCCATGGCTAGATACTTTCACTTACTTGCTCCTTTATGCACATGAAATCTCTATTCTGTTTTTGCTATGAATGCACCACACAGACTAAGAAAAATGGCCAAAAAAGAAAAGTTTTTGAAATGACAAATATTACCTGATTGCACAGATTGAGCAACTCTCCTTAAACATAAAAAGGTCAACATTTTCACTAATACCAGTATCATCCTTAATTAAACTCAATCCTACATTCTCCCACTAAAGATACATCTTTGGTAACAATGTAAAATTAAAATAAAAGCATCATTCTGAGTAATTCAATTGATCTTACTCCTAGATCCACAAGAATAGACATACTCAAATGTTGAGACCAGAAATTTTCCAGCCTGCCACACCACTTTGAGGGGCAAGTTCTTCCCCTCACTACTGTACAGAAGTGAAAACTGTCCCCTGAGCCTGCTCAAACCTTCACCAAATATATTAGAGCTCACTTCCAAGGAAGCTTTCTAAAGTGCCTTCCCTGTCCAAGACAGGGAAGAACCAACTAATAAAATTAAACCCAGAATGACAAAAAATATGCAAAGATTTCTTTCAGAAAAGAGGTCCCCAAGTCCACCTGCTTCAATGTATAGAAGAAGGTCTGGGGAAAAAGAGAGGTGGATCCCCATAAGAGGCTGCCTACTGAGACTAAAGGATTGATAAAATATTAAGTTCAAACGTTGAGGTGAACCTGAACCTTAGTAGATGTAAAGAATGTTTATTTAAGGCAAAGCTTTTGATAAAAAGCAGATATTAACTACCAGTATACATTTGTGCATTCCTATATGCATGGGGGTACCCTACCATTACAGAAAACCCTGTGCAAAGTCTCACTTGTAATTAGTTAACTACAATTACAGTAAAGATAGATGGTGTCTATTTAGATTTAGAACATTACTTTTTACAGCTCAGCTTTTAAACATAAACTAGCAAGCATGCCACTTGACATTATTTTGTCAGAACAAATCAATACTGTCCTATGAAGGAAGTAACTTCTAACAGCAATTAATGCATTTGAGCCTAAACATAAGAGTCACATCCTTGGAGGTTTTCAAACCTGAAAAACTGCCAGAAATTATCAATTTGTAAGTATTTTTTATTATCAACACCAGAAACTGTGGGAAGGCGGGTAGGGGGTGTATGGAAGCCAGGTCAGAAAATCTCAAATGAAAATTCCATGCTGGCAGACTCCCAACAGATGAACTGAAAAACCTTAGTAAACAAAGAAACTATTCTGCATCTGTAAGCTTACAGATTTCTCCAATAATAAAAAAAAAGCTAGAGATACCTGGAACTTGGTTTTATAGTTACAGTATCCTAATCACCTCTTTTCAAGTCACACCTGAACAAAATAACACAAAGTGTTGAGCTAGCAGAGACATGCCCTGCAAGATACAGCACTGGAGGGAGAGCCGGGTACATTTTTCTTCTCAAATGGCATTTTCCCAGCAACTTCACAAACTACCTTTCTGAATTTGTCTAAAACTTACTATTTCACTGTGCTGCCATTCTTTAAATACTAGCACCCTTCAAATTCTAAGAACAACCTCCTATGCCAGTGTGTTAAACACAGTACAACATTCCATGGTCGCAGACAAATACACTCACTTCCTAGGCAGTTTCTCTACTGAAGTAAAACAAATCTTAAGGTTCTCAAACCATGCAGATAACATAAACATGCTTCTTCATGCCACCTTCTAACACTACCTGATACTTTTAAAAAGATTAATTTGCATCCAGCTGTAGCTTCTCCTAAGATACAGCAATTATTTACAGGCCAGAGAAGCGGGGGGAGTTCAAGTACTTTTTAGGTTCCTGAACAAAAACTCCCACACTGCTATTCCTGTGAGATTTCTTTTTTTGAGTCTGGCCTACCTGAGAATTTACACAGTCAAAAAGTGACACTACAAATACGAAATCCTCCAATTTGATATCTGCATTTGGCAATTAAAGAAAGAAATTAAGTCAGAATATAGATTTTTCATAAATATAGACAAGACATAGTTCTGACTGTTTGGCTATTTTCTAGAGATAATATTTCCATCCTAAAAATAAAAAATAAATTTTAAAAAAAAGTAAAAATGTATGAATCACACATCATATGATTTATATGAAGTCAGACCGAGGTACATGAAAGTAGAAACTGCCATTAATGATAAAAATACAGATCTGATTACTAAACAAAGATTCCAGTTTGGTGCAGTAAAGCTACAACAGGCAATAGATCAGTCTAGTAGCCTATTTAATCCAATATCAAAAGTACTAGAGACTATTCTGGAAGAAGTTGCAGTCTGAAGACCAGACATGTCCAGAATATTATTCTTCAAAAAAAGTACTTATTCTGTTAATGCATCAAGTCTTCTCTTGCATTCTTTTCCTAATGCAACTGCATATTTTTCTCAGTATTCACATCAGCCACATTTCTTTGATCCCTGACAAATCTCCCAAAACAGTGATACTGTGGCAATGAGACAAATCAGTTCAATGCCTTTTTTTGGGGAGGGGGGAAAAAAAACCCAAACCAAAAAGATTTCTCCACCATTTCAGTTTACTGCCTTTCCCTGAATGTCCCATACTCATACACAAAACAGCAATCTGTGTACCTTTTTCTTCATTCTGTATGTCAGTGTGGACTCTGATATCATCGTGTCTTTGCCGAGACACCACAGCTGAATTTGAGGGTTGTAATCCATAGGAGGCAGAACTGCCCCGATCTCTGGATGAAGAATATTTTAAATTGTCCTGGTCAGCTGATGCACTGTCAGTTCTACAAAGAGAAAAAAAATATATATTTTTTTTTATGTAGGGATATAACAGGAGTGGGATTCACATTCACTTATAAATACAACAGCTTTAAATGACAATCCCAAATGTATTTCCCTGTGTCAAAATAGTTGTTTGTCTAACCTGTTGCTTAAGAAATGACCTTAAATTCACACTGGGATGGGAACTGACTAATTATCACAGCAACATGCAAAGGAAATGCATTCTAGCATGCCAGTGCCTTTTCTTATGATCTTCTTAAGTCTCTTTTCAGTTGCATGTCTATACAAGGAAAAAATTAATTCCCTGAGGTGACAAATAACATACAACTAGATCCAGGTATGTATCACAGCTGGATGATACAGTGCCTACCATTTGTGAAAGTCATCACTAATCCATAGGTGAACATTTACGTAATATGCCACGGGCCTTATTGAGCTACAAAACCCCTCATTAGATAGAAGCACAAAAATCACATAGTAAGTTTTTACAAAAGAAAAACTGCAAAGCAAGGAAGCAGACTTTCCTGTGAAAAAAATGAAAGGTAAATTAAGAGCTGTGATCCTTAAGTGTAAATATCTCCACATGAAAGGCAAGTTAAAAAAAAAAAAAAATCTGCATTAGGTTTTAACCACTCTCATATCAGAAAACTGATATAGCCCAGACTATACTTTTAAGGAAAAAGATTAAAATTATGAAATCAAGTCTTTTTCCTGGACATACTAAGAGGTTTAACTTTAAAAAACACAGGACTTTAATAAGCTTGTGTTCATGAGACTTCAGAATGTAAACTCAACCAATCACTTTAAATGCACTCTTAGAAGCAGTGATGAGGGGTTGACATTAAAACAAATAAAGCAATACCCATCCAAAGGGAAAATCAGCAGAATTTCACTCAATTCAAGTGTATTTAGAATCTGACTATTCAGATTATTTACAGCAAGCTTTCCCTACGCAAACTCTAAAGATCTGCTATTTTTACTTAAAGCTTTGGATAGTTCATCTGATCATTTAACAAAAAAGCAGGACAGATCATTCCTGTAAATTAACTACAATTTGTGTAAGGATAAACACCACATGTTCTTAAAGGAAAAGTCTTTCATTTTTAATTTTCAAGAGAACACTGTGATTAGAACTAGCAGACAAATTCAGGGAAAAGGGAGACAGATCTCAAAGCCAAAAGGGAAAAACACAGGTAAACTTTTGGATAAGCAGTTGTTACTTAAGCAGTACTAAAGGCCTGCTACTGTCCAATACAGCTTGGCCTCAGAAAAACTGGAAGAGAAATACCATGAGCACTGACACTTGCAAAACCAACAGGAATTAAAGACACATCTTATTCTCCTGAGAATGTTAAAAGACATTATATTATCAATTTGGAACAATAAGAAAATTGCGCTTTTTCCCTGTTCTTACAGTGCAAGTTGGTATTAGATTTGCTTGGCAGGTATTATTCCTTTTGCACTGTAAGCAAGTTCATTTTTAGACATATGCAGCAAGACACTTATCCTCATTCAGTATTCACTGTGCCATCACATCTACTGCTTTGTTGGGCACTTGCTTGGACTATTTGAAAAATAGGCTATGCTAGTCTAGAGGCAAAGCCTTAGTAAAAGTCTTTATTCATGACAGTTAACTAGGATTGTAAGTCTTTATACAATTGTGCCATCATCACCCACCTAGCTATGCTGAACTGGAGAGTTCTGCACTGTACCTTCACATGGTATGAGCTTCCAATGTGCCCAAATCATGTGCAAACTCCCAAACATACACAGAGACCCCAGAACTTCTCCCTGCCCTCCCAGTTACTTTGAGCAAATACATTAGCCTTTCAATTAAACAGGCTGACAAATTTTCAGCTGGCAAATTTAAGTACTGATGGCTTCTTACGTTTACCTCCCCAAAGGGCATGGCTTTTTTTTAAGGCAATGTGCTATAAACTGAATCATCTCCAATTGTCAGCCATTAAGGCTGCAATTCCTACGTCTGAAGCGAAGCTGATTAAACATACAGTTTTTAACACTGCTCTGTGCATCCCTATCAAATGAGGGGCTACACATGTTCTCAGCTAACCCCACTTCCCACAGGACAGCCTCTGAATGCTTTGTAAAATTTTCCGTTGTGGTAAAATACATGAGCCTATTGTTTCCCCAAGAAAACCCACACACACTTCATTCTGGCTTCTGGAACAGCTATCTGGAAGCTAACCTGCTCACACTTTATCACCAACTAAAAAGTGAGTCCAATTTTAGTAAAAAATATGTAATTGTTCTCCTATATATCAATTTAAGAGACAATAATGCTCACTGACAACATTGTTCCCACTACAGTAAATGTGTAGCTTAGATAGGATAGAAACTCCTGGCTATCTTTATGAGGCAGAGACAAAAAAACAAAAACTGGAAAGATGCCGATGTTCTGTGACCCAGCTGACTGCTATGGTCCATATTGCTCAGAAAGAGGATTTTGAACGGGAAGGAGCTTGCATGGAGATGCACAGCAGAAGCAGAGCCAAGGACCTGATGGACCTGTGCATTTCCAGCTGCCACATCTCAGGTGGGAAGGGAATTCCAGAGCCGTGCTGTACATTCCTGCAACACCACTCTGGGAACTTGTGGCAAGGGCTCATCAAGACCAGGGGCTATGACCCCAGCACCTGTCACCTGCCCCAGGAGCCCACACACCTGGGTGACACAGGACACTGCTGTGCACTCACTGCGTGCACAGGCACAGACACTGAATTTCCAAATCCATTTCTGAAAGATACCATTTTCCATGTCAGGAATGTGGTTATGATTTGGAAAGACAGCCCCTCAGAACTCAAAGGCAGGCAACTCTGTGTTCAGGTACTTGCCAAAGTCCTAGGAATAATTACTTTTTCCACCTCCCTCCAGCCATTCCAGCAGGCAATGAGCAGAACTGTACTGCTGGTTATCTCAGCTCATGCCTGCATTTCATGGTGATATTTCCAGGTAAATTACACTGCACCAAGCAGATGGGAGGTTACACGACAGATCTAATGCTCAGCATTACCCCAGGTAACAACAAATTTAACTTACATATACTGACATTGCCACAGACCTAACAAACATAGAGTCTCAATGTACAATGCTAGTAACAGATAGGCAAAAGTAAAAATACAAATACTTTATTAGACAAAGTCAAAATGGGAAACTGAAGGATGAACATGACTGTGCTTACCTTACACTGTAGCTTCCGGAGCTTATTTGGCTCTTTATGAGAGACTACACTGTATTATTTCTACCTGAAAAGCTCGCTGATGGAGACCAAGCAAAGTACTTCAAGAGCTCACATGAGAATTTCCATTCTGTGTCTGGTTCTGGTGGAAGATTACCCATCTGGCTGCAGACACTGTTTTAGTGATACCATTTCAACAGAAGAGACTGCACTCAGTTTTCTGCAGGGTTATTTTAAAACTGTCTTTGCACATCAGAAAAAGAAAATAGTTCATCTACCTAAATAAGCAGAAATGGCCACCAGTGAGACCTCCCTCGCCAAAAAGGCTGCTTATTTTTTTTCCACTGGCATACAAAAGGAAACAGACTTTTCAAAAATAAGTCTATTATCTCATTCCATCAAAAGTATCAGTATGATTTGACTTGCCAATTTGTCTGACTGAAGAGAGCATGGCTGAGAGCAACTAGTTTAAAAAAGAAAATCTTAATCTAGAAGAAAAATAGACCAATCAAAAATATATTGTTACTTTAGTTAGATGGCAGCCTTAACAATTTTTGTACAAGAAACTTGCTACAATCTGGTGTATACTGTTCATGATGTGTAGCTTTTTCAGAACAACCCTGCCATATGGACATTATTTTGAGACAAAAAACACTTAATTATTCTATTTGATTTTATTTCCAAGCACAGGACCTACATGAAATATTTACTCCAAGACAACTCTACTGTGTGAGCTCTATTATTGTTCAAGTCAGTTGATTTTACTTGCTTATTTACTCTATTTGACAAGTTTATTCGCTACAATGCAGATAAATTCTTCATTATCGAAATTCTTTATCAGTAATGGATTTCAGACTTAAAAGAGTCACCATATCCATCCAAATTAACAGCTTCCCACCAGGTTTCTGACTGTTCTGCCACTGGCATGAAGAGCTTCCTTTTGCCATGATCTCCTCATCACTTGGTCCACCCTGCCAAGCCAGAGCCTGGCTGAGCACACCCCAAAGCCTACTTCTACTTCTATTCCTGTTGAGAAAATACAAGTGGTCCTGTTTACTATTCAGGATTTAACTAATTTACTCTCTTCCTACTGCAATTCTGCAATCTCCATTGCTGGACATCTACCTGCCATCACAGAAGCATTTTAAATCACCTCTTGATTCTGTGTCCCTCCCTTCTTAGTAGCTCACCAGTTTCATTCTGATCTAGGATGGATTATTAGAAGGGAATGTCAGGGAAAGGTATTGCATATACACGTTGTCTTCTTTTTCCATAGGTATATTCCAACAGACATTTTGGGGTGCAGGATATTAAGCTAGCTAAACCCTTGGTCTGATTTAGTATGGCTGTTCTTGTGTGGAAAATGATCTGCCCTCCAAGTTTCTTCTGCTTCCCACTAACACATTTTCGTCTTCTTTCATCTTTTTCACATCTCATTCTTCTCTTTCTTCTCATTAAAAACAAAGGTTTTTACATTACAAATTTCAGCTCCTCCATTTTACCAAAACCCAAAAAACCTCTTTGATCTCACACCTTCCCAAACTTATTAGCATATTTAACACAAATGTGAAAGGAGATCAAGAATTATGGCTGCAGCTCCAGAAATGAACCCATTCCTGTTCAGCATCTCCCACATGCAGTCCATTGAATTTCTTCCCAAGGTTTCCACTGATGTTTTCACGACACCTTACAACTGATCCTGCATCTCATTCTTTAAGCTGCCTTCAACATCACTGACTACTTTTCTCTCTCCCTCCCTATCTCAGTCTTTGTTCTCTTCTTTCTCAGCCACCTCTGAAGAGACAGAGAAGTCTTATCCACGTTCACCCTACATGACTCTACACCCATCCTTAGGTAATCACAGCAACATCCTCAAACACCTCTCAGTCACCAACTTTCAGGTCTCTCACCTGTGCAAATTAAGGTTTCAGCCTATTTCTAACAAATGTTTTACAGGTATCTTGTACCTGTAAAGCACAAGCAAGTACCTTCTAAGCACAGAAGAAACAGAGTCTCTGTTTCAACTTTCCTTTTACACAGCACCTGCTACTATCACCTGTTTGTCATTCACTGCCTGATCCAGCATTATGATCAATTTCCACAGCGCTTGCTTTTTGTCAGACATGCCTCTGCCTTTCACAGCCATGTGAAAAGCACTGCTCTGAACAGCACTTCCCTGGACCAATGGGTCTAATGGGTTTCTCTGCTCCTTGCCAATATCTGCCAACCTGTCTGTAATTAAAGAGAGGTTACTTATTTGTCCTCAGTACAAATACAAAAACTTCCAGCCAATATGCTCTCCTGCTTAGGCCACAAGCTACCTGGAAGGAGACCATATTTTACTGTCTTGTCTCATCAAGTCTAGACCTATGAGGACCAGGCAGTAACTTGGTTTGGCAAGCACCATGCCAGCATAAATTAGGAACTCGTATCACTGACTTACGTTGTAGGAGAAGGACACAGGCCATTTTCATGATTTCAGTACTAAAACCTAATTGGACACTTCTGGGAATTTGCTCAGATGTGAAAGATGTTGTTTTACACTTTTTCACATTCTCCCCTGCTAACCTACATTTATGATAGGAGAGACAGAGAGGTCCTGTTAATTAAAATCTTCCTTTTCACACTTCCACCTAACAATGCCATGGTGCACCCTGCACTTGCTAACCTATCACCCTGCACTCACACACCTGCATTTCCTCCCAAAGGGCAGTACTGCGTGTTTCAGGACATAATTAGCCCTCAGCACTCTTACAAGTTAACTCTGTTCACGCACAAGGCCTGCACACTGAAATTATTTTATTTTTTGCCCTGAGAGTTCTAACAGGGAAAACGCAGTGAGATCTGTTAAACAAGGAGAAAAGAAACAAAGAAGCAAAGGTCTAGAGAGCTGCAAAGATTAGGAGAAAGGGGAACAAGATCTTATCAAGCCTTCTCAAAAAACCCTTCACTGTTCTCTGTCACATCCATCCAACGTTTGTCTACAAAGTTTTTGTGTTGCTATTAATTGAGTCTGGTACAGAGCAGGGCACAAACTAATATGCCCCTATATATCAGGACAACTTCTTCCTCTGTAACACACAGACAGCTCTATCTGTACACACACTGTTGGAAAACCAGTCCATGTGCATCTGATGTATGACTGCATACACACACACACACAAAAATGTAATTTTAATTTAAAAACTACTTTTCATTAAAGAAAGCTCTGCACTCCAACTTTCAGTTTCACACTGTTGTCACCACAAGCCCCAGTGCTGATAAGCTTTACAAAAAACTGAGAGGAATCTGGACCTACTAAAGAAAATCAATCTAGTCACTTTCACACACAAAAAAGTGCGTTTGAAAACAACCCATCTGATGATACACCTATGTATGAGCAGTTCCTTTTTATGCCTTTAAGAACTTGAAACAACTACAATTACTACAGCTTTCACTACTTGGGTCACTTCCTTCACCTCTTCCACACCCTGCAAGAAAGCAGTTACCAGCAGTATCACCCAAAGAAAATGAAACAAACAGCCACCAGAAAGGGGAAGGAAGGAATATCTGGGTATATTTAAGTTGTAGGATTTGTCCAATATCGTATTTTAAATTATGAAAGAAACACAGACTGTCAGTTTTATATAACAGATGTCCTTTCAACCGTGCATGTGAATCACTTTTAAAAATTAGTTAACACCAAATCAACAAAGACTGTTTTAATCTCTGTGCTGTCCTTAAGTTCATAGTGTAGACTCAGGTTTCCCATCACAAATCTTTCTGAAATGTAAAGAAAATGGAGCACTGCATCTAGATTAAAATGTGCTGTGTTTGGGACTGTGTGAACATTTCTGATTCCTGATATCNAAAAAAAAGAAAAAGAAAAAAGTAATATTTAAAGGAAAGAATAAAGTTAAGTTCTGAAAAGTGCCAGGACCAGTGTTAAGGTGTTGGTTATTTCTTAGCAGAAGCTCTTGATCACACAGTGTGATGCAAAGATAATGAGGCCCTATCCATGCTGAGGCTGCCACACTTTCTCTGGTGCTCTCAGAGCTTTGCTGCTGCTGTGGCTTTGTGGACACTTACTTCAGCAGCCCAGGTCACACAGACGTACTTGAAAGCTGAGGCACCACACTACAGGGAACTCACCAGAGACACACATGGAGGTAACTTCTTAGACCAGGCAAAGCATTTCTGCAGCTACACTCTTACTGTCACCCCCAACACTACTGAACCCACTGTAGGCAATACCACATTGGATAAAATCAGCTTCCTAACCCTCGTAAGATGTATTTTTTAGATTAAAAGATAGAACTCATGACAAGTTCATTTATCCAACAAAACTGCATTTATAGAAGTCATCCACTGCAAAGACACATGCAATTTCTTCCAGGTGGAAAGGTCACAAGTTAGGGCCCAGAATTACAGACTGCAGCCCAGAAAATTGAAGTGAAGAAGTAGGTAAGGAGTAAGAGAAGAGTCTTCTTAATCCTCTCCCAAAAAAAATCTAGATGCTCTAAGAAAATGTCACCAATGAGGTTCGTAAGTTCTTAAGTGAGGAAAAAAAAAGTAAGTTATGTGACCAAGTATTTCAACCACAGAAGAAACTAGAATTTAAATAACCATGCCCCATACACCATTAAAAATTGAACAGCCTCTAGCACTGGCCCTAGAGGCTGTGGTGTTAGCTGTTCAAGCAAAAGGAAAGCTTCTTTCACAGTAACTGCTGAAGAGACCTTCACATCCACCCAATTTTTCTAGTCCAAATTGCATGAGACTGGGACCATCACCTGTCAATATATTCCCAAGCACGTGCCAGTCTGTTCTCTACTGGAAAGTTTGCGAGCAGGATCCCATGTTGTGTTAAACTTTCAAAAACACCAAAAAAGCCTCAAATCCCCATATTAAAAAAAAAAAAAACAAAAAAAAACAAAACAAAACAAAAAAAACCCCCCAAAAAAACCTAAGAAACACCACATTTATTTAGGATTTCTACGTGACAATCTTGACACTGAAAAACAGTAAGGCTAAGCAGTAGAGCAAGTATATTGGCATGAGATACATTAGAAATAATTAGGACCTGAAATACACTCTCTACACCTGACTAAAGAAGTGAACAGACTTTGAATTTTACTAAAAAAGTGCCAGATGTAAACACACCTAAAGCCTTACAAAACATTCTAAGTAGGTTGGGGTGAGAGCATATCTAGATGAACTATTCTCCCCAGATTAGAAAAAAATAATAATAATAAACCTATGTAGTATGTTGTTAACCCTCAAAAAAACTACGAGTACTCCTGCAGCCTCGGGTCTTCCCTGGCTGTCCTCCAGTTGAAAAACAGGCTGAAAATA
>WEIU01005272.1:708465-753802 GCA_013389925.1 Aegithalos caudatus | reverse complement strand
TCCCCCGGCAGCGGCTGGCGGGCGGCGGCACCGCCCCGGGCGGTGAGAGGGGTGCCAGCCCCCGACCCTGCGGGGAGTCGGTGACAGCCCCTCAGCTGCCAGGAGAGCCCGTGCCGGAGGGCAGCCAGGGCATCCCAACGCCACCAGCGTGGAGGGATCGCGGAATCACTGGGGTTGGAAAAGACCTCTGAAATCATCGAGTCCAACCTCTCTGCAAACATCACCACGTCAACTGTACCATGACACCGAGTGCCACGTTCAGTCTTTCCTTAAATACCTCCGGGGACGGTGACTCCACCACCTCCCTGTGCAGCCCGTTTCAGTGTCTAATCCTTGTGAGCTTCTTTCTAACATCCAACGTAAACCTTCCCTGGGCACATCTTACGACGATGTCCTCTCATCCTGAGGATAAGGGTATCCCGGGCCTCGAGGCACCCTGCCACCCTGAGGATCCCAGACCCCGAGTCCTGAGAGGAGCCAGGGGATCCCAGACCCCGAGTCCTGAGGGGAGCCCGGGGCCCTTGAGCCCCGGGAGCAGCCGGGGCTGCCAGGACCTGAGCGGGGCCGGAGGGCAGAGTCTGCCCTGCTGCAGTCTCCCCCTTCCCTCTGCACGGGTCTGTCTGTGCTAACCCACGCCTCCCTGGAGTCTGCAGGGAGCTGTGTCCCCCCGAATGGAGCAGATCCCCATCCCCACGCTTTTCCCCCATCAGGACACGTCGCCCGTGCGTGAGTGAAACTCTGATGTTCAGCAGCCACCAGCAGAAAGCTGACCAGGCCCACATTAAACGCTAACTAAACCCCTAAGGTTTCCCCATCTTCTTCAGAGGAAGCTTCTAAAATGCAATTCAAAAGCAAAATATTGTCTTTCTAAGCCTGGATCCGTTTACATGTATCTCCATGGTTATCCATGCTATCCTCCAAAGCTATCTTCACAGTTGCTGGAAGGGCATTTGGCGCTGTTGGCAAAGCCTGTCTGTTACCAGGAAGGCAGAGAATTCTAAGGAAGGAAAAAAGGTGGTCTCCATTTGGTATATATTCTAAGGACAATTCTCAAAAAAAGGTGTGCACACTGTCTCTGCCATATTTCTCCTGCAAGACCTGGAAACTTACATTAGCTGATTTGTTAAGTCCAGTTCCTAACAGCAGAATATTCCTTAGTTATGAAAAATCATAATAATTTGGTCAGATGTTCAGCCAAGAGACATGAGTAGATCAAAAAAATTTTTTTTTTTAATTGCAATATCCGAGGCTTGAGACCACTGCAAGACCTGAGGAGATTTCTGAAATTCTTCTGTGCCTATTTCCATATTAGAAATCTTCCTAATATGCCACAGTTCTGTTGGAGTCTTCGCTCAGACAGATGGCATCCTGCCGTCTCCCTTGGACTCTGCTGGGCAGCCCTCATCGTGCTGATACAGTCCTATTGCCTTGCAGTCACTTAGCAATGCCTGTAAGACATAGAGATTTCAAAATCAATTTCAGGACAAAAGGAAAAAAAAATTGCATCACAAGGCTTCATCACAATAAAATGCTGCTTTCATGCAATGTCTCCTGCCCATCAGTCTGAGTTTCAACTGATTGCATATGTGTATCTTAAGTGAATTAGTTTTGAAAAAGCAATCAATTCTGTGAGCCATGACAGATTTTTTCCCCGTCCTTTATAATTGAGATGGACATCCAGAATTATACAATATGGCACAAAATTATTTTCTGTAAGTATAGCAAAAATACTGCTGCAAATTTGCTGACCCTTTCCAATTAAGTCAAGGAGATCCTCTGCCCCAGTGATGCAGCAGCTGATTCTTTTAGCTTCATTACTGAGTAGCATCTCAGTGGTAACAACATGAATCACTTGAGCGACAAGGTAATACTAGCAATATATTTTTAACTACACTTCAAATTAATTTAGCAAGGGGAGGCAAGAAAGCAACCTGGATACTATGACCAATAACTGTGTACATCCACCAGGAGTTTAAGAACTACTGATTTAGTGTTCAGTGGAGTAAATTTTGTATGAGAAATCCTGTATTCTAGTGATTAATTTGCTGCAGTCTGTGTGGTCTAATGCACATCCCTCTTCAGAGTGCAGTTGTCTCCATTTGTAAAATGGATCAGTGATGTTCAGCTTTCTAAACTGCTTTTGTGCACAGCCTTAACACTGTAAAATATTATATAGCTGCCAAAATAAAAGATACTCTAGATTTGTTTCTATGAAGATGATTATATTGTGAAATTTGAATGGTATTAAAGATATTAGTTAAAAAGCTCATCAAGATTTGTGAGATAGAGTAATAATAATTCCTACAGCATTTTCTCAGTAGCAGATTTCAATCAGCCAAAGATGGATAAGGCCATTCAGATATCACACTAGGAATTAAAAAACTCAGGGAATCTGAGGCCAGGATTTTCAAAACTGCCTTCTAAATTTCAGTCCTCAAGTTTGGAACTTGGATACTGAGTAGCCAGCACAGACATCAGTTGGAGCTGTACATTCTGAAGTCTTGCTAAAAAATAAAGTGTTTTGATATGGGCCCTCTCAAAATAGAAATCTATGTACTTAAAAGACCTGCTTTAAATTTTAGGAAGAGTCGATGACACTGGTGGAGATACATGCCCTGTCTCACTCCTGGGTATATGCTCAGTCCACTCCATCAAACTGCCTACAACCATCCTAATGCATAACTCTGGAGTGACAGACACTGTGAACCACACTTTTCCTGCTTTATAATTCATGCTAACAATTTCTCAATTTAATATATCAAAGAAAGCTGCATTAATCTGAGTGTTATTTTTAGTTGGAATGAAGTGCAGATTTTATATATTTAATGTGCCGAAATAGGGTGGTAAGCACCATATTGTGTCTTTTACCCCTCACTAATTAATTTCCTTACTAAGCAGTATGTCTGGAGAAACCAGCGTGTGCTGAGGATTGCAAGTCACTCCTGGCCCTTGGCTCCCTCTGATCCATAATAAAGCTACAGATTGAGAGAAAAACAATCACCAACAATGAGAGGGAAAGAGATGCTATTTCCTCTTGTGGAAATAGGACAGAAGCCAAGGAGCAAAACAGTATTTAACTAGAACAGAGATGTAGCAGTCGCCAAGATCTTGTAGTCTGTGATTTCAGGTGGATACCTCTCAAAAATTAGAAAGGATTCTTAGAGGAGTTACTCCCTATACCTGCCAATTCTACCGTTTTGATGTCAGAATCCAGTTTCTATCAATAGCCAACCAAATTTTCAGTTGAATGGCCCCACAGACTAATTTCTGGGCATAGCAGCCTCAGAGCACATGTGATGTATGTCCAATCTGTGCAGGCACTGAGAGCACGGGGTGTCCAGAACACACTGTACTCACAGCTCAGGCACAGTCCCCACGCACACACAGGAGCTCCCCCGGGACTCCCACTGTGCTCTTCATTAAAAATGTGGGTAGGTGCAAGGATCTACAGAGGTCTCTGCCCAGCAGGGACACTGTCCATCAGCAACAAATGCTGCCCCTAGTGAAGCCTACTTTGTCTCATCCCAAACTGGATTTTTTTCTTATGCTATGAGGTATACTGATACAGAAATCCAATGTACAAATAATTCTAATATCTATGCATATTGAACCATTAGTTCACCACAAGTTTTGTGTTGAAAATAATTTCAATGTAAAAAAGTCAATCATTTGTTTTGGAATTCCAATTTGAATATCAACAAAAATCATCTTTTACCTTGTTTTACCTTACCTTTTTTATTTGTATAAAAGACTAAGGAAACGTTGTTGTTTTTTTTCTGAGTATTTATAAAGCCACTTTGAATTTAAGTGGGATAGCACATGCAACCATCTGCTCCATTTCCTCAAGGTCTTTTAGAGGATATCTTTTCCTGAACAGTATTCCTCTACAACAGAGAAACAAATATAAGACTTGAAATTTCTTAGAACTTGCTCTCCTGAACTTCCTTATGATTATTACATCTTTAAGGCATTTTACATGTCCTAGGTGAGATGAACATCTCCTAGCATTATGATACAGTATGTGACTAAATATCTGAGTTCCTGAGATATCATCCTGTCATAGATTTATTACATTGTGGGCTACATTAGTCCTTGTTTGTGTGTACAAGCTGTTTCTTCATATTCTGTTTATTAACAGTATTTTTTCTGTTTATTAAGTGTATACTTCCTTAAATATCCTAAATATTATTTACATATTACCAGCAACATAGACAACATACAAACTGAGCACTTCCATTTAAATGACAGGTTTCTAAACAAGTAGTTTTTGCAGTAATTTCAACCTGACAAATACATAACCTAAAC
Source organism: Aegithalos caudatus (assembly GCA_013389925.1). Classification (NCBI taxonomy): domain Eukaryota; kingdom Metazoa; phylum Chordata; class Aves; order Passeriformes; family Aegithalidae; genus Aegithalos; species Aegithalos caudatus. Next base: position 749,497 of record WEIU01005272.1, on the reverse strand, counting down.
CAGTTTCAGATCTTTAAATATTTAGGTCCTGAAAGTCTAAGGAAAAATAGTAGGAGAGTAATTTTTTTTTGTCAGTACAAGCAGTCATATTATATCTGTTAAATTTCAGCCAGGGTAAAAATGGTGAGATAAACCAAAGCAGTAGTGTCAATGCCGCTTTTAGGAGAGTGGGAATGCAGCAATCCTTTTCTGAGTTTTGGAATCCACAGAGAGCTCCTTAGAGGAAAGTCATCCTCTGCCTGCAGTGTGTTACGTAGTTAAATTGACAACACTGTAACAACTCGGTTCCAAAAATTTTTCAGCGTCTCTGAAAATCAAACTTCGTGGAACAGCTGAATGTCTGATGTGTAGACAGTGCTGGCTGAGGATCAAGTCTGCTTTTACTCACAGCGCCTGCAAGGTGCTCCACGAGCAGCAGCTCCCTCTCCTCTGCTCAGCGAGGCAGTGCTGTCCTGCCCAAGATGTTCTGTTACCTGCAAGCCAAGTGTGGCTGCAGACCAATTCATGGTGCTGCAAGCGGTGGCTGTCCAGGCAGCTGTTGGGAGATTTGTGCTGCTTGCATTATTCCCGAGAGCCTGGGCAGAAGCCTGGGAAGCACTGCATCTTGCAAGAGGGAAAAGCTGAATCGGGGCTCACGTGCAATTGCACATTATAAAATGCTGCACAGTGCTGGAGAAGGGCTGGCGTGCACTGTACTGCACTGCAGAGAAAGGCAGAGTTGCAGCAAGAAGCAGTTATCTCTCACCATGGATGCCAATAGTACTAGACTATTACACTGTGAAGTCCTTTTGAAAAATTAATGGGGTACTTGATGCTTCACCTTTCTGGTGAATCTGAGCATTTCCACCTGTTAAAAGAACTGCTCTTACACATAAATTTTCATGCTCTGCAGACCCAAGTTTATGTCATGTTTGTTGAAAGGGTAATTTGAAAGAGGCTGCCAGGAAAGTATCAAGCCTTTAGGCATAATAAGCCCAGGGAAATTTGTTTGAATGGTGTAATGAATCAAACTTGTTAATTTAGCTCAGTTTAGTGCTTATGCTGATAGTGGAGTGCTATGAAAATTAAAAGAAAAATTGGTCTAAAAGGTGCAGTACAAATAGAAGTGAAACACACAGTAAACTCCCCCAAGGTATTTATCCTTTAATCTTCTCTAATTTTAATTGCTTTTTCTAGGCTTATTTTCCTACCTGTTTTTTTAATATGTTCCAGATCTCAACATTACCAAGTCCTTATCTCTCCATCTTTCCTTGAAGCCTCTGGAAAAGACTTTGATGAGATCAGTAAAGATGTCACTTGAGTCATACTTCGTGAGGCAGCTCGATGGCCAGCCTTTATGAGAAAAAAACACAGTATCAGAGCATGAAAGACAGGAGCCATGAGTCCAGAGAGAGAGATTTAAGCAGCAGCAGGTCCTTATCTCTCAGAGTTCAGTGCTCTGACCCAGACAGTGTTCTGTGGGACTAATTTTATGTGTGATGTACAACCAGGTTGTCTGTCAGTTTTGCACACATTTCTCAAGCACCACTCAGGTTTTCTCACAGCCCTTCTGAAGAGCATTTTTGTGGAAACTCACAAATTGAGGTGTCCAACCACAAAGCTGGCAATGGGACCAAAAGTAATTCCTAGAGGACCCATGACTCATCTGCTAGCCAAGGGACCATGTAAGCTCTGCTTTCATAGGAAACAAGCTAAAAAGACAAAATCTTTCACATCTCTGGATGTTTGCATGATAACAGGCTATCAGGGTGGGAAAACACTCATCAGCAGAAAACAAATTGAGTTGAACAGACTTGTGGCATGTGGACTGAATCGGGGTAAACACAGGGAGCAACAGGAGTTTCTCTGGTTCTTCTGCAAGCAGGGCACTGCAGAGAACGGGTATCCCTGTGACAGTGGTCACTGGCACTATCTAGAGCAAACCCAGGAGGGTTCAAAGTCTCCACAAGGGGAATTGAGGCCCCAGGCACTGCTTGCCTGTAATCTCACCTGCATAGCTGTTACTGCATGTTATTTTTGTGAGAAAGGCTGTATCCGTGTCTGAATAATGACACAATTCAATCTGAATCAAATGAGGATAAATTGCCTTTTACTGCCAGATACATGCAGTGCAAGGACTCAGTATTCCTTTCAGCCTATGAAAAGCTTGGTGTGGGAGAGCTGTCTAGCATTATGTAAAAGAGAATCTGATTTCCCAAATAACATACATGGATTGTAACCACCAAATCATCTTCCCGTAGTGCCCTGTATAAATCACTACAATTTGCAGCTTCTCTAACAACAGCCTTACAAACCACAGCTTCCTTCAAAAGCAGCTTTGACTCATGTCCAGGCTAGGGTGAAAAAATAGCATATGGCTTTGTCCATGGAAAGCACACATTTCTCCCAGTCAAACTGATTTCTAACTTTTTCTCTGATTTTCAAGTCTGTATTTTTTTCAGCCTTCATAAAGCTCTTTTAATTGAATTTTTGCATGTTTACAGAGAAAGCTCCAAGGATTTACTCAGAAATATGCAAAAGAGACAGTAGATCTCATTAAGCCCTATTGACATGTTCTTTCAATTTTTTTTTCATATTTCTTAGTTCCCAGTACTCATGATTTCTCACATAAAAGCATGTTATTCTATAAACTGCTATATATCTTAAAGCTTTCTAGGCAGAAATAGCATTTTTCCTATGTTTAGAATAGTCAGACCTTGATCAGGTTCGCATCTTGAAGCTTAACATAACATTGTCTAATAATTCTGCTATAGAAGAGATCATCTGAAGCAGAATGAGGCCTTAAACAGAGCATATCTCTCTCCTTCTCTTTCTCATTTTTTTCCTAGACCACATTTATGCTACACTTTTTCCCAGTTCCCTGTAGCACCACCATCCTCCTTACCCACAGCTCATGCAGCCAATGCACACAGAGCATTACAGCCCTGTTAACAGACATGATCAGCTTTTCATTCAGCTAGAAATGTTACATAAACCTACTGTTTTCTTTCACATAAGTTCCTTTAAATTCATATTTCAGATATTCATTTGTTTGTTTTCAACATATGGTTGCAATTATTTGGTTCTTTCAGTTTCTTGAGCTTCTTGTTCCACTATCTTAGAGATATGGTGATCCCTCAGAATGAATGAAATTAACCTTGCAATAATCACTAATGCACAATGATAGTGCTTCATCATGGTGCTTTTTCTTGTTATTTCTGTTCACTGAATATAAAAACAGTTGATGTTTTGTTCTCTCAGCTCATTCATTCAGATGTTTTTGTAAAACACTGACACTAGAATCTGCCCTGCATTTATTCCATGTCTGATGTGCCATTAGTTAAACACCTACTCTCCAGAAAAATGGAATTTAGCTCCAAGCATGCAGACCCAGTCCACCAACCCCTTAATGACATGTTTGCAAATCCATAAATCCTGGCTGTAAGCTTTCACCAACACTTTCACCAACACACAGCTGAAGAACAAGCCAAGCCTTTAAACACCCAGAAGAAAACCCATGATGAGACAAAAAGTGCCTCTGAGAAATGTAGCCATATGAACCAGAGCTGCATATGGAATTGCTGTTTGGGCAAAGATACCCTATGAAATGCAATCCCATTTGTGGTGTGTACATACATACATTTCCATGGATACTAAGCGGATCAACATAATCAACTTCCTTCAAATCTGGAATCCAAGTTGAAAACAACAAATCTAAGTTTGAATGAAATATATCCTTTACCTTTTGAACTTCACAAGATTAAAAATGGCACTGAAGCGAATTACAAAGCAGCCCATCACTTCTGAGACATACTGAAATGAACTGCTCAGAGTAGATTTCTAATGCATTTCCCTCCTCTTTTCCTTCTCCACTGCCCATGAGTGTGTTGGCTGCAGTGAGCTGGTTCCGTAATGCAGAGGGGGATTTTGGGGTGCACATCAGCCCTACACCGGCCCAGCTCTGGGTTGTGCTGAGCCAGCCACAGTGCAGCACATGGAAACAGCCCAATACACATCAGGGAGATGCACATCAGCATTTTAAAGCAATTTCATGTGCAGCCAACTGATGTTATAAATCAGTGAACAGAGAGTGATTTGCATAAGTGACAGGGAATATGTGAATTCTTTGGGTTTCCCAAACCCTACTTCATTAGAAATCACGTGCCTAAGTAAAATATGTAAATTTGTACATTTTTGTTAAATGACTGAATTGATTAATTACTTCATTTTATATATTTATTAATATTCTATTAGCTGGGTTCAGCTGTTCCTAGTACCTGTTGAATATTTATGGCCCTGTGTAGCAGTAAGGTGGAGATTTGGAGACTGTCAGCCAGCTTGCAGATTTCTGAGTACAGATGGACTCTGACTTACACAGGGAAGGTAATGGAGTCACTGTCCCCATCTCAGAGCCCTGCTAGGGCCTTCCTGCCTCAGTAGCCAAATGACAGTCTCTGTGCTCCTGAGGCACTGCAGGGCATACACTGACATATTAATGCAAACTGGAATTGAGGATTATGCTAATATGTCAGATTGTGCACTGGAGTGGGGAAACAGGGCAGGGAGCTGGGAGCCACAGCCTCAGCTGCCATCTCAGCATGACCCACAGAGCTGTAATTCCCACCCTGAACGTGGGACTTGATTATTTTATAGGCTGCCCTATTTATTTCTGCCTGCTTACTTGCATCCACTTGGGAAGGGATCTTTCCATGGTATTAAGTCCCTGTTGGACCATTTTGCCAGGATCCTTCTCCCTTGTGTCTCAGAAGGAAGACACTCTGGTGTGCTCAAACCCACTGCTGCAGGCCCTTCATCCAGCAGTGACTGCTTTGCTGTGCAGCAGCTGTTGCAAATCCCCAGTGGTAATTCCTCTTATATCCTGGTTTTCTCAATAAAGCCTACACTTCTGTGCTGACCAAAATGGTTTTGAGTGCACACACCTGGGCTCATCCAGGCCACTTTTACTGCTGGGCTGTCTCCAGTGCAGCTGTCCCACATCTCTCTGGGAGCCAAAGTGCCACTGCTTGAGTGACACTGCCCTGAGGGGGTGCAGCCCATCTGCAGCATCAGGAGGCTGACAGCCCTTGGAGCTGATCAAACCCAGCCACGGATCCTCCCTCTCACTGCTTCCCTGCACCCTGCTAGCCCTGCTGCACTGTTCCCTCTCTCCTGCCCTGCAACAGAGGCCAGCAGAGTGGTTCTGTTTCCCTCTCCTTTGCACTATTAGAGTTAGGCATTTTTCTTGTTTTCAGCTGTGTTCAGAACTCAGCAGAATGCCAGCTGGAGACCTGGAGAATGGGAGGGGTTTGGACTTGGAGAGCCATGCCAAGTAGCCAGGGCAAGAATTTGGTTACCTCCCACACGAAAGGCTTGTCTCAGCTTCTGAACCGTCCCCACTGAAGACACCTCTGTGTAGCCCTGTGCTTAGAGCTGTGCTGTGTCAGCTCAGGAGGGCTCAACACAGACAGTCCCTGGCATGGCCAGGCTGGACATGCAGGTGAGCAGCCAAAAATTAAACAGCACTCCTTGTTCTGAGGAGTGAGTTATGAAATACACATTCCTCCTGGGGCACTGGGGAGTTGCTAAATGAGTTTGTGATAGTCTCCATAGCAATGGAAAAGCATACTAAGAGGAGAAACCACAGAGAAGATGTATGCCAGAGATATGTCTCCTTGACAACAACCCAGGCATGGGACTGAGAGAGCTTGCCTGGAGGAGCTAAAGCTGGATCCTCATGTCCTTCTCTCTGAAGTGACTCAGGACATCAGAAGGAGCTGCTCTTAATAAAAGCAACAAGCACCAAGACAAGAATGAATCAAACAATTAACACTGATTTACATGAGTTAGAAATACATGTCTGGGTATATCAGTTCCTTTACGTGCCTATATGAATCATGCATGAATTTTATATATTCATATGCTATGAAGTCAAGTATTCAAAAATTATCAGTCTTACTCTAGGCCACGCAGCTGTCTCCAGTTCTCCTGTCTCTTTGCCTTTCAAGATATTCTTTAATAACATGAGATATAATGATAATAACGTGATCAAGGAGATTTTTCTTGTAGGACCCATGCCTTGTTCAGCACAGTGGGTAGATGATGCTCACTGAATTGTTGAGTCAATATTTTGTCTTTTCCTTGTTCTTCAATAGCTTGCCTCAGGCCTTCTTTATTTCATGCAGTGCAAACATACTCACAAAGACAGAATAAATTCCCTCATGACAATTTCTGCAGCAGTTATTATAACAACAAAGTTAAATGCTACCAAACTGGAATAATGCTAAAAATATCTGCAAAAAACCCACAACCCAAAAAACCTGCAACTACAAAGGCAAAAAAACCCAGAAGACAGCATGCCTAAACTTCTCCAGCTGTGCCACACACCAGCCCGCCTGCAGCCAACAAATCCAGCAGTTACTTTTGCTCTCTTTTTCTATTTGCCCAGAATTTGATACTCCAGCCTGGGACTATTGAAGACTCCCTTCACACCTTGCTGAGTGCTCAGCCCCTTCAAGGAGAGCCTGAGATGGCTGTGTGCTCTCTAGAGGAGCTACAATACTTGGGGGGATTTAAAAATATTCTTAATAAGTAATACCCAAACAAGCAGGTCATCATTCAGTTTAGTGCTGAGTTCTCCCAGTGAACTTGGGCATTCAGATATTGCTGCACAGATGTGGGAATGTAATTTTAAAAGAAAGTGTAGGGCCCTGTTTTCTTTTTCAGTCAGGTGTTGTATATTAAGCAAAGTCCATACCATGGTTTATTGACTGAATGGTGAAGGTAAAGCATGGTATTTTTAGGCAGAGTATTCCTGCAATGCAGGAAGTTCTGTCACTTTAAATTAAATTAAATTAAAATCATAGTGAGTTAGTAGAGGTATTATTGAAATTAAACCCTATAGTTTCCCTCATCTTGCTTATAATTAAATGAAGTAATTGCTCTTTGATTGTTTAGGTGATTTAAAATTAATTCCATTGTTATGCAACTGCATTTTTTAGCTGACAGATGCAAATCTCCTGGGACCATTGAATAGCTCTGGCTGTGTTCCTCCTGCCTCCCTCCTTGCTGACTCTTCCCTGATCTGGGGTTTGCAATATTCCCTGGAAACCAGGAAAAGCCCATGAATTTTCCTGCGGCAATGTCAGCAGAGAGGAATTAACAGTTTGCTGCCAGCAGTCAGCTTTTAAAAAAGTAAAGGAAGAAAAAGAAGGAAAAGGGAAACTACAGTGAGTACGTGGGGCTTGGCAGGCTCTAGTCCTGAAGTGACAGGTTCCCCAGGTTCCGCAGACAGGAGGCTTGCTGAGGAGCCTCCCTTCCCTAGGTCAGCTGCTGCTCAATCCTGCAGGTCCTTCTGGACCACAGTTTGCCCCTGTGAGAGGGAAAGGGCCACCAAGGCCACCACGCGGATGAATTTGCTGAGAGCTGGGTTCATCCTACACATGTAATTGCTTGCACAGAATAAAGTAGAACCACATTGACTTTGAGCTCTTCCCGCACATTTTCTGCTAGCAGTCAGCGTTATTATTCCCTGTGATCTTTCTGACCATATTTTTCGTTTTCTACACAGCACAGTGGATTTTTATTGAACTTAGCCCAAAGCTACACACACTGCCCTACTCCCTGAGGAAATTTTTCTTCCAGAGACCATGATGTCATCAGTGACTTGGACCTGGTTGCTCTGGACACTGTGTGCAGACGCTGGTGTGCTAAATGAAAAAGGACAATGGCAAAATGTCTCCAAGGCTGCCAACAGGACAGACCATGGTTCAAGGTGCCTGCCTGGGAATCCAATTGAATCCAAAGAGCTTGAAGAGAGCTCGGAGCACTTGGTCTAAGAGCACAGCCCCACACATGGGTCAGGCCCAGAAAACAAAACACATCTGAAAAAACAGGGGAGATTTTCCTTAAAGCCTTCTATCCATGTGGGCAAAGTTGACAGTCTTCAGATGTCCAGATGTAGATCTTGCTCACATTGTGTGAGTAATACCACAGAGATGCACCACTTGTGTCTTGTGGCAAGAAATGGCTCTGTGTCTGCTTTACTCCAGCCTTGCAGCTCACCATCCTGGCATAGCTTTTGCTGCAACACAGCTGGTTCCAGAGCAGGGAATAACAGCCCAAAATACAGCTCAGCAATTTCTCAAGGCAAACCCACAGAGCGCACCTCTACCATCACAGGCTCTGGGAGTGGCTCAGGCCCTTTAGAGGTCAAATACTCTCCTTGAAGTTAGGGGATTCCACACATAAAGGTGATTATGGCCCAGGATGACCCAGTGGCAGAGGCTCTGTGTCTCAGCTGACTTCACTAAGCAGAGCAAGAGGGTGAACATCAGGAACACTAACTTGAAACTGCCTTTTCTCCTGCCTTTGCTTCTCAGAGGTTTGTGGTTTTTTTTTCTTTAATAGAAAGATTTGAAAGAGGAACCCTAAATATATTAACATGAAACAGCATAAAAGAAAGTGTTCATGACTATTCCAGTCTCCAGCTTTGTAAGGGATCAGATGTGGCAAGAGTACCAGTAGCATTAAGTGCTACTCAGGATATTATTAAACTATCAATAAGAGAGAAAATTGGAATACAATTGCTATTGTAGGCCACAGACAGATCTCAGATGTGTGTGGAAAGATTTTCACTTACAATTGAGGACTGTGGTAAGAGTGAGCACAAAGCCTTTCACTTAGCAGGGTGAAGGAATTGCACAGATCTTTGGTCAAAGGATGGTACTCCCCTACAGAGCCTTGTAGCAAGGAATTTATCCCTATACCTCTAACACCTTGCTCTTCTATAGGACATCTCCACCAGTTCCTGAAGGTTTATTTTTCACTCTAACTGAAACAAAAACACAGTGCTGCAACAAAATAGTGACAACACTGTACACAAGCTCTGCAAGTGTGGGCTGCATTTGTTTGAAACAGCAGCTGGATCCAGATTGTGCAAATTGTTTAGGTCTTTATAAAAAGCCAAGCTGCAAGCCTTGTGGCAGACATCTCTTGTCCTAAATGTATCCAGAACTGTAGTGTGAGGATGTGCCCTGTCACAGGAAGAGCACAAACTTGAATGGTTTGTGGTGAGACATTGAGAAATGCGAAATGAAAAACTGAGTTGGAAAGCAAATGAGCAGAAGTGAATCAATACATTGCCTGTCACACATAGAAGTGGTTTTCAAAGTGATGACAGCTGAAAGTAAAAAAATGCATGCTTTTTACAGATGCAATCAGAGTCCCATCTGATACAAATCCATTGAAGCAGCAGTAGAATGACTCCAGGGCAGAACGAGGAGCTGGGGGGTTCAGGTGATAAATTTTGACATATGAGAATTTCCCCTTCTCCCCCAAAAAGACCAGAGCAGAAGCATTCACACCCTGAGGATTGCTCTGCATGCTGGAGGCTCTCAGCACTGGCCAGCCAGGGGACCCCACTGCTATTGAACTCCATTGATTCAGCATCCCTGCAATGCATTTGTCACCTCTTAGCCAGTTCTAGCTCTAATTGTGGAGCATGTCCTCCCAGCTCACAACCCACGCTGGAGGCTCAGAGTTGATACAGGTGGATGGATACAGATGAACAATTCGGCTGCCTCTGCTGAGGATGAGCTTGCAGGGCAGAACTCTGGCTGTGCTGAGAAAATTCAGGGTTAATTGAGCAGAAGGAGATGTAACAAACATGTTTAGGAAAGATCGAAAGCAAATGGCTGTGCTATTTTTTTATTTCTCTTCTACAAACCTTCCCTGACTCACTATGTTTGTGTGGGTTTTAAAGCCACGTCCTCTGTTATCACCACCTAAAACACCACCTCAGTGCCTGCTGTGGGGTGCCAGGGATGAGCTGCTGAGAGCTCCCTCTGATGGGAGGAGGATCAGACACTCAGGTACTGTCAGAGCTCACTTGAGTGCCTTCTTTGGGCACGATGCAAAATCACATGCCCTTACAAAACAGTTTTTGTAAAGCACAATACCAACTTTCCCACCTTCTTTTAATTAAGGCCTTTCCCACACTGTGGGTTTTTCATCTCCCCTTTTTTCTCCTCACACCTCTCCTTTTTCTCTCTCCCCAGGTATTGTACCCTGGTTTTGCTCCTGGGTGTGGTCCATGACCTTGCAGGTCACAGACATCAGGCAAATGCATTCCTACAAACACCTCCAGCCACTAAAGGACACAACCTTTCCCAGCAGCTTAGGAGAGCTTGCCATGGGCCAGCAGAGTCAGCTGCTGGTTGCCACCCACACGTACTATTACAGACCAAGGTAGTGAGCGCCAACCTGGATTCAGGTTTCTTTAGATGTCAGGAAGCCCAGATGAGGCTGTCAGCCCTCTCCCACCATGTGAAGCAGATCCCAGCACCTCTCAGGATGTTGGGGTCCCCCGGGTCCCCCCTCCTGGCTACAGATTCTGCAGCAGCCAGTATGAAGGGGCTCCCTCCTGCCATGCCCGTGCAATTCTTGCTGTCAGCAGCAGATGGCCAAATATTACCACACATACATAACATTTACATCCAAAAGGGCACATAATTGGGTAGAAATCGCCTTTCCTTGCCAGCATTTATTTATAAAATGGCATATGTACACTTGGCATTTACCTTTCTATATGCAACATTACTAAATGTGTGACAAATGGTTACACTCATTTCCTTTCCCACTCCCGACATGCTTGCCAAAGTAAAGAGCCTTAAGCAAACAAGTAGTAGGATAAAGCATTATCCTAAACCACGTAAAGCTTATTTCTTATTTCAAATTGACTTTACAGTATAGAAAAAAGCCCCCAAGGCCCTCACCCAGCTGCAGCAAAGCCAGGTCAGCAGCAGCTGACAGCAGGTGGCAGAGCAAGAGGCATCTGGAATTTGAATGCAAAAAGTGTTTCGTTAAACACCTCAAAAGGCCCAGCGAGGGGTTGGGTTGGCAAAGGCACAGTTCATGGTTTTAGCTGTTTTAAAGAGAGCACACAAAGCTGTTCTCTCAGTGTCTCACAAGGGCTGAGGGAGGGGCTTTACCTGCACACTTGAACATTGCACAATGTCTGAAAATAATTGATAGGGGCACAAGCGCTAATGTGACAAACAGGAGCAAAAAGGCAAGGAATTACCTTTGCAGCACCACCTCGGGGCATGCCTGTGCAGACAGCTGAGCACAACATGCTGGGTTGATTCATCCAGGACACATGCTAGACACTGAAAACAAGGCTGGAATTGCAGAGGATTGGGAGCACAGACACCTCAGCACTGGATTCTCCATCATCTCTTGGGGAGGATGGCAAAAACACACACCTGCTGCTTTGGACAGGACTCTCCACTCTAGTGCTGCTGTCTGCCACATCCATCTTTCCTAGGGTCGTTTGGAAAACCAACTTAGTAACTGGCTCCACATCCTTTACTGTGCATCAGTTAAAGAGGACAAAGAGAGAGGGGAAAGTTCCATCACTTGAGCATGCTTAAAGGGAATGATTTTCTTGAAATGCTGAGTTTCCAGTAGCTCAGAAATTGCCATTTAATCTTAAAGTGATTAAATATTACTCCAGGGTGCCAACCATAACCAAACCAAAACACCTCTTTGTGTACTACTTGTGTAGCACTGGATTCTACTTTACCTCAGACTGTTTGAGCTCTAGCTTGCCAGCAAGCTGGGTAGTTGCACGAGCTACTGGAAAGGTCCTTGGTCACCATCAACTGCAGGAAATGCATGACTGCCCCATTCTCAGACCCTACTTCATTTTTGGCTGACATTTACCAACAGTGGCAGCCTATAACTCTCACTTACAGAAAGAATGTAGGATGGCTTTCTAAAAATGCATGGTCTGGCTGGATTGATATTTGATTTCTGCCTTTAATGCTGAATCAATAAGACTACAGGTATGCACAGAGGGCATTCATGCTGAATGATAACACTCACACCTCTTATCCCTACCCACAGCCTAGGAGGGGTGTGAAGATGGTCCAGATGGGATTCTGGGTGTAAAACACAGCAGCATAAGCTACTCCAGTCTAAACAGGTGTAATATTCAGCGATCATTTCCCTTGAGCAGAAATCCAGTCTCTGGTTTGGATGCTGCTGGGCTCCTCCTGGCAGCTTCTGACACACAGCAGAAACCCTCTCCTGCCATCAGTGTTCCAGCCCCGGTGCCTGACAGAGACCTTCTGTCTCACAAGCAGCATCCTCCTGAAATAGCATCTGTCCTTGCAATAACACATCCCTCCCTGATAACCAGGCAGTGGGTAATCAAGGAGCTCCCAGACCCCCAGTCCCCCCCTTCAGCTGCCCAGATCAAACAGTTTCCCACTCCAGCAGCCCTCCCTGCACACCCTTGCTGCCTTCCTCTTCCCAGAGCCTCCTTTCCCTGTGCTCAAAGCCCTGTGGCTCTGCATCACCACTCTCCAGCTTGGACACACTCCCTCTCATGTCTGCTTACATATGATGAGGGGATGCAAGTGCAGGAACAGGAGCTGCAGCATGTCCTGGAGGGTCTTGGGCATACAGGAATAGGATGTGCCCCAAAATGCACAGACAGCCTCAGCCTAATTTTTCAGGTTTATCAGATTATGGGACATGTTTACAGTTGTTCATCAGCTTGGGCTCCTGCCATTTTGGAAACCAGTCCCTAAAAGTCCTGTGTGTGTATTGTATTTGTACTTGCAGTGACTCATTTTAGAATTTTCTTGCTTTTAAAGGAGTCTGTCAGGGCATGGAGACTTGAAATCTTTCTTCAGCTTAATGTATTTACAGACTCATCTGTAGCTCAGCAATCTGATTTGATCAATTTGAGCAGATGTATTTTAAGTACCAGAGTTTTGAATTCGAGAAAACAACTGGTTTTGTCTTCTGCGAGCCCTAATTCTAACTGAGGGTATCACCGACTTTACAACAAACATAATTCTCCTCTCAGACACCAGCAATCCTGATAGGCAGCTTTAGACACATGCAATTCTACATTATGTCAGAGAAAACAGATCATCTGAAAGTAAAATGGCTCACCAAAGAGTAAACAAAGCATCCTGCCAAGCTTTATCACACCGCGTTTCCTTGGCTGTGGATTCGGGACTTCCACCGGGGCGTTTTGAGCTAAAGCCCCTTTTTTGATGTCTGTTCCTAAGCAGAGCAAGCCCAGAGGGAAGGGTTTGCTTGCCAGAGGGGTGAGTGCAGGGCAGGGGATGCAAGAACCCCCCGTGGGTTGTCACTGCTGCACGCAGGGACAGCAGCGCCCGGGGCAGGACCCGCACAACGGGAGCTGCCAGGAGGGCTGGCAGCACGGGAATCTCCGCACGTGTGCATCCATCAGCCCCTTCCCATCCTCAGCACGCCAGCGCGGCGGCTGCTAGGCAACTAAAGCCGGCGAGGTGGCACTTTTGAGATAACGCTAAAAATAGTCCCCAGCAGGCGAGACAGCCGAGCGGCCGTAGCCGGTGACGCCCGGCTCTCCTTGCCCTCTGAGCCGCTGCCCGCACGGCCTGTTACGGCCGGGAGCTCCCCCGGGCCTGCCCAGGGAGCAGCGCTGCTGCTGCAGCCCTGGCACCGCTGCCCTGTGTCCAGCTACAGCCTTGCCCCACGCCGGGCTCGGCCCTGCCCGCCTTGGACCCCTACCGAACAGGGGAAGGAGTGGAAAAATGCCCCTGGGCAAATCTCGTGTTAAAAGGAGCGATTTGATTAAACTGACAATAGTCGTGCACACCATTGGAAATGACAAATGCCATCTACAAACATAGGACACGCACGAGACAGATATACACCTCCCTCTGTCTCTTTAGTCCATTCGCAGCAGCTGAAATCACTTTTGTACCTCATCTGTACCAAACCCAGTTTGCCTCTCTCCTCATGCAGGGATGGCGGAGAACATAAACCAAAACACATGAAAATGTGTCCGTGTACTTTATGTGACAGTGTTTGAAGTTCTAGGTCTGAAAGAGGGAGAAATGGCAGCCCTGTGTTTTACCTGTTTGGTTAAAGCACATTGCCCTCATCACAAAGGGAGAGCCTTCACCAACTCAGACCTGCCCAAAGTGGGCCACTAAACCTTTTTTGGGGAAGGCACAGTGCAAAACCACTCCAATGAACTGATTCAGTGCAAGAATCACCCCACTTTGTCCACTTCTCCTCTCTTTTGGCAGCAAGGTGTTTCTTGAGCACACCCTTCCACCATGACTGCAGCCCCTTTCCAGCCTCCTTAACCACATCAGGGAAACTATCAGGGTGAAAAAACCTTCCCAGCTCCCTTTCCCCAGGGATATTTTGGCCCAGGTCTGCTCACTCAGAGCACCATGCCGGGCATCTCAAGTTCCAGAAGAGCTGAAGTGGGATGAAGGGAGTGCTCCTGTCAAGAGCCTTGTTGGTTAGTCACAGGCATTGAGCAACAGCCTCTTTCACCTCCTTGCAACACCAGCTACAGGAACAGGAAAGTCCAGGCAGGTGCTACCCCATATTTAAGGATTACTTTGAATAATACATCCAAGAGAACTGTTTAACTCCTTGAAATATCACTTTCTTCTAAAGCCATAGCCCAAGATCCTGAGGAAGTCATAGCCAAAGTTGCTTGAGTACAAAATCAGCAGCAAGAGCCCCATGCTTCAAACCAGTAAAGGAGCACACCAGCAATAAGCAGGGCCCAGTGCCACCCACACAGGGATGTCCCTGGGAACTGGGACATGCTTAATTCAGTGTTCTTGGTAATGCAGGCAAGTACCTTTACTACACATTCTCCTGCCTCTTGTCTTTTTCTAAAAAAGCAGTACAAAGCCCTAGGCACCAGCCTTGCAAACTGATCCCAAATCACTTCTCTTGGAGGTACCTGGGAAGGTGTTTCTTCTTCTCCCCTTAAGCTGCTGTTATGAGCCCAGGGTGCAGCTCTTATGGCAGGTGATGTTTCCACTTGCAGCCAGCACACTGAAATGGATCAGCTCCTTTGGTCCCTGAAAAGATGCCCCAGGAGAAAGCAGCAAAGTCTGATGAGCAGCAGGTGGCTCCCAGCTGGGACTGATTTGTTTGTTCTTTCCAGGACCTTCCTCCCTGCACATAAAAACACACTCAAGTGGAGAAAAGGGAGAGCTAGAAACCAAATTTTGATGTTCATTGCAGAGAAAATGGTCTCTCTGCAGCTGGGCCATAAATTTTCCTGTGAGCATAAGGAGGACATGGGTGCACGTCTTCCAAATATCAATGTCATTTTCAGTGGGAGTAAAACCTAATTGATCTTTAATATGCAGTACTTAATTTCAATGCTTTTTGTACATCAACACTACTAGTGAAACAAACACCAGATTTTACTAAAATGAGTACGTGTCAACATATTGGTTATTCACACACACCCAGTTGCAGACCCTGAATTACCCAGAAGCTTTCTGCTTCAGCAGTTTTTACCCAGTAATGATAGAAATATCCCAGCTGGAAATTGTGGTGCATCCCCAGTCTTTCTTGTTCTTGCCCTGAAGTTGAGGTTTCAGCATGTTTGGAAAAAGATTTCCAAGAGGGAAATACTACACATGTCAGCCACACATATGCAGCTTTGGAAACCTCAAGGCAGCAGCTGCCACTAAACATTTCTACAAACCTGAGTGGAAAGGGTTCAGCCAAAATAGGAGTCTGTAAACATTTTTGAGCAGACTTGTTGTGACCCTTCCTGACCATCCCTGCCACTCAAGCACACTGAGCATTTCCTGGGAAAGTGGATCTGCCTGGGACCCTCAGATGCCCAGCCACTGGTTCCAGGCTGCCACAGCTTCACTTATATTTGCTGCTGCTCCTTACAGCTTACTTTGAATGAATCATCACAAAAAAGCTGAGGGTTTGATACCTCACAGCTGTGAAGTATAAAGAAAAGACCTTTAGAGATACCTTGCACCATAAATGTATTTGTCTGTGCTTGTCTATATCTAGGTGATAAATGAAGACACTTGAAAGAGCTTCCTAATCTTTGAAAAGCAAACCAAAGCCAGTAATCCTTTCTAGTTTTATTATATCATCCATCCAATTTCCTTTGCTTCCAAAAGCAGTGGTGGCAGATGGGCAGTCTAGAATTTCCAGCCTGGTTGGGTTTGCTGGTGGGGTTCATTGCAGGGTAAGGCACTGGAACCACTGAGCAATTATCCCCACTGTGCTGGCCTCAGATTTCACCAGGTCTGCAAGCCTCCTTCCTCAAGGCCAACTTCTAACAAAATCTCTTATCAAACCAGAAAATCCAGACTGATCTTTAACTTATGTATATAAATATCTCAAAGGCAGGTACCAAGAGGATGGTGCCAAATTCTTCAGTGGTGCCCAGTGACAGGGCAAGGAGCAGTGGCCATAGACTAAAACACAAGTTTCACCTCAGCATGAGGAAGAACTTCTTTACATTGAGGATGGCAGAGCACTGAACAGGCTGCCCAGGGAGGTTGTGGAGTCCCCCTCTATGGAGGACTTCAACACCCATCTGGATCCATTTCTGTGTGACCTGCTCCTGGTGACCCTGCCTTGACAGGGGGATTGGACTGGATGATCTCCAGAGATCCCTTTGAACCCTATCTATTCCATCATTCTACTAGATACAGCACTACAAGCCACCCCTCATCTCCTGGGAAATCTTCTTGCAGAGCTGTGGTGATTCTCACAAGTCCCAGGCTTCCACACCAGTCTAGAGCCACCCACAGCTCTCTGAGGACCCAAACCCAGCTGACAAAGAAGACCTACCACCATCACAACCCCACAGTGAGGTGGGAGGATGTTAGAGAATCAAGAGCCTGTTGCTATGCTTCATTTTCCCTCTGGGCTCCACCATGAAGCCTCTTCAATAATGGCTTTATGGCTCCATCAATCTTATTTAAACTTCAGTAGAAATAAATTGCAGCACATTCAGAGTCCCATCACAGCACTCTGACTCACCCAGTCCCAGCAGACATCGTATATTAAATTAGTTTTGGAATGTATTCAAAAGCAATTGTTTCAGCTTCTTCAGCTGAGAACTCCCCATGTTAGGGGAAAGCAGAGCAGGATGTCAGCCCCAGTCCCTCTGGGGTGGGTTATGGGGTTGACATGGCACTGAATTCCTCCCCTTGTTCCCAGCCTGGCTGCAGCAAGGGGTTCCTGCTGTAGTCCTGTCTGGGTCAAGTTCCACCATGGGTACCCATGGGTTGCAGGGACACAACCTGTCTCACCTTGCACCCCAGCACATGGAGGATTCTCTGCTGTGGTGCCTGGACCACCTCCTCCTCTGTCTTGGTGGGGAGGGCTCTTCATACTCTTTCCTCACCCCAGCATAAAGTCCCTTCCACAGCAGATAGTTCTCCATGCATTTCTACAGTGTGAGTCCCCACAGGCTGCAGTCCATCAGGAACTGCCTGCTCCACTGTGGGTTCCCTGCAAGGTCACAGGTCCTGCCAGCAAACCTGCTCCAGCCTGGGCTCCTCTCTCGCAGGTCCTGCCAGCAAACCTGCTCCAGCCTGGGCTTCCCATGGGGTCACAGCCTCCTCTGGGCACCCCCTGCCAGACCTAAAGGCAGAGACTGGGAGTTGTGGTCTTAATCTATCACTGTCCCCTTCAGAAAACCAAAGATATAGTCTTAAAATAATTCAATATTATTTCCAAAACATGTAGTCCTTTATGACTGAAAGCAGTTAAAGACTGAATTGCTTTCTAAAGGGACCCATCCTTGAGATGTAATTCAGGGGCTTGTTGGATGGAAAGAAACAACAACAAAAAAGACCCACAAAAAACCAACCAAACCAAAGAAAACCCAACAACAACCACAACAAATTAGGACAACAACAAAAAACCCAAACAAACACAAAAGCCGAAAACCCTAACCCAACACTCCTCACCAAAGAAAACCCCTCCCAAACCACAAAAAACCCAACCCACCAAAAAGCCCCAAACCCTGATGTTTTCTCCTCCTTTGCTTTCCTGCGGCAGCAAGGCTGCATGCAGTGTCACCCCAGGGGCTGGGGGTGGTTGTGTCCCTGTGTCCCACAGAGCCCGGGGGATCCAGGACCTGCGACCTGGGCAGCATCACAACGGCACATGGAGATGCAGAAGTGCTACGTATGCTTCTAAGTATAAAGAAAGAAAAAAAAAGTTTCACTCACTGGCTGGCAAAATAATGATCTGACACAGCTAATTACCAAATTCCTGAGGCTGTTGTAACCCTCAGACCAGAAGCATACCAAACTCCCTGTTAATTCAGCTGCTTAGTCTCCTCTGCCTCCTCGTATTGTGTACCCTTATCTCCTTCGAGAAACAAAGGGGAGACACCTTCCTATTTAACTGCCCGTGCTCTGGAGTGCTTTTGAATCAGCGGACATCAGCATCAGCTTTAGATGCAGAATCCATTTAATCTAATCTGCCTGCTGGTTGATTGATATCTGAGAGGCTGGTGTTCAAGGGAGAGTGCCTCCGGAGATGGGAGAGCGGTCAGTCAGGCCGATGTGTTGATAGCAGTGATTATGCAGGCTCACGCTTTCCCCACCCATGCTCTGTGTGCAGCAGCAGCCTCGGCTGGGCGGACCCAGCAGCTTTCAGCTCTACTCCTTTAACTTCAGCCGCATTTCCATTCCAAAGCAAGAGGCAGAGGATCTGTGGTGATGACTTCCAAGGCAAAAGGGCATCTCTACTGCCCTTGAGAGCTACTGAAATACCTCTGTAGCAAAATGAACTCCCTTCCCAGGTCCTGCCAGCATGTCTTATCATTTTCTGGTTTTGCTGGTGTTAGGGGCTGTACTAAGCTGTGCTGATCAAGCCCAGAAAATGACAAGTACTGCTTCCTTTCTAAATCATATCAAGCTGCTCAGCAAAAGCTGCTCTGTGACATCTATATTCTGCAGCTTTCCTGGGTAAATCGAGGTATTCCCCAGCCACTGGCCATGTGTGGAAGAGAGGGCCCGTACAGTGCCTGCAGCCCTGGCACTGCCCCAGGTTGCCCACTCCATCCTGCCAAGCACTGTGTTGGCCCTCCTGCCAGGAGGTTTTGGGGTGGGCAGTGGTGCTACCTTGTACCTGCAGGGCCATGGTGAGCCTAGGGCACTTACCATGCAATTGTAGAATAATTTAGGTTAGAAAAGACCTTTAAGACTATTTAACCCAACTGTTAACCCAGCATTGCTAAGTCCATGAACCGTGTCCCTAAGTGCCACATCTATGTGTCTTTACAATATCTCTGTGGTTATGGGACTCCAGATGAGGGAGGGGTATGACCCCTGCAGCCCTGACCAGCTCTGTGCAAGTGGGTGCATGCAGGTGTTCCAGCCATGGATCTGGAGACATGTCAGGAGGTATCTTGAATTCCTATGGGCCAGGAAACCACAGTGCCAGAGTCCCCCGTCTTCACCTGATTTCTCAGTCTCCGTGAGGCAGGCACTCAGCTGCATGGGCCCAAAGGGTGCTGGCATAGCTCAGCAGGGCCTGAGCCTGCTCCACTTGCATCCTCACTGAGCTGGGGCAGAGAGGTGAAATGCTGGCTTTGCATACACAGGGATGTCTGGCAATGCTGTGGAGGCACAGGGGTGGCCGGAGTGCAGGTGGTCAGGGCAGGCTCAAAGCACACCTTTGCTTTGCTTCCTCTTGCAGGGTTCTGGTATCACTATCACAACAGTTCCACAACACCCAGACCCTCAGGGGCTGCCCCAGTGGGATTGGCCAAGCAGGAGCACTGGGCCACCCATCTCATGGCTCCTGTTCCATGGAGTCCACTCAGATGGAATCTTCACAGCCTCTCATCCCAGCACAGGAGCAGGGCACTGCTTCTTCTGGTATTGAAAATAAAACGCAGGGTGTCTGGCTTCTGGAGCCATGTTTCCATGGAGTGATCATTGTTTTGGTCCCACTCCTGTCAGCAGCAGAGGAAAGCAGCAGGTTTCAGCAGCCTGCACTCTGAGGCAGCTGATGCTGTCTGCCGTGATGACTCACTGCTGTTGATTTGGGTAGAGGCAAGAAAAACAGCCTCAATTGCACCAATTTAACATTCTTACTCTCAAGGAAGGGCTATTAGCTCAGACCAGGTCCCCATCCCATGCTCCTCCCCACCTCCTTTCAGTGCAGCATCCTTGAAATTTATTTTTCAATATCAGAAAAGCGATTTATTGAGAGCCTTATATTTGGGAAACCAACTTACTACCAGAGCCATCACATACAAATGGATCACATCTGCATCAAAAAAATACCTGGCACACTTTGACTTGACAATCTCCCCAGGCAATTTTTTTGTTTTAATGTCTGCTCAAACGTTTGCTTTATCACCATGGGAAAGATAGGACAAACGTGTAGAGCACATGCTTGTGATAGCTGGTCAGGATGACTGTCACTGGGCTGTTCTCCCAAAAGCATTCATCCCAAAAAGAGAGTTTAACTCAGGGTGAACCCCCAGGAGGTGTTTCAGCCCTGCTGCAGCTGCAGCCCAACCACTGGTGGAGCTAAACCAAGTGACAGTGGTGGGTGCTTCCCTACTGTAGAAGGGATCACACAGGACAACCCAACCCTGGCGGGTTCAGAACATGCCACTGCAGTGTGGGTGGCAGCTCAGCTCCAGCCTGGTGTGGGAAGTGAGCTGTCAGGTTGCATTTCCTACATCCAGCCTCAGCAGCCACAATTACTCACTTATATTTTTCCAATAATTTCCATTTTCTCTTTTCCTTTTCAAAGGACCACAGATGAGGTATATGGTCTCACAGAAATGAAAAATAAGGGCTGTCATTCCAACAAATAACCTCTACAGCTGCTGGTACCCTGGAGCTGTCAGAGCATAATCTGTTTGTTTTGAAAGAAATCACACCGGTAGATTTTGTGGGATGGATGGATTGAATCATGCTTAGCTCTGGATGGGGCCCACCAGAGAGGGATCAGACATTCTATTTTCTAAAGTTCATTTCTGAAACCTGTTGTGCCTGGTGGTGGTAGTTACCATTTAATCTTGGGCCGCACACAGACTAAATACTGTATATAAAATGGAATGCTCATTTGTTTGCTGCTTCTAAGCTCCATTTTTAAGCCTAGGAAAGGGCTCATTACATGGCTCTGGCCATTGCAGCGTGTCCCTGAAGCAAAGGTGAGCCTGAGACTTTCCATTACTTTCAGTAAATGATTTTCAAATTTACAGAAAATGTTTATCTCTGTTGGGTTGAAACACTAAAAACAGCACTTGAGTAAGTTGTTGAAGGAAGGGCTGCAGGTGTCCCACTACACGGTGTGCTCTCTTGGATGCTCAGCTTGGGCTGTCAGCAGTGACATTGGGGCGGTGCTGAGGGCTCTCCCCTCGCACCCAGGGTCACTTCGCAGGGTAATGGGAATACTGGTAAAACCACAGAAAGCAGAAGAGTGGTGCCTAAGGGACGTTTCCCCGGCGATGCGAGTTGCGCGGGAACCGCTGTGAGCCGGCTGTGCCTCCCGATTTGCGTAGCCAAGAGATGGCAGCACGGTCTCACGGATGTGCCGCTGGAAACGCTGCCCGAGAACGGGAGACTCTGGGATGCGGTAGCGAGGCACGTCGGGGGCACATTCCTGTGCCCCAGGGTGGCTGCGGGGCTGCAGGGGCGGTCGCGTGGGGCAGGAACGGTGCAGCTGCTGGTGCAGCCCATGTGCAGCCCCTGTGCAACTCCTGTGGGGCCCCTGTGCAGTCCCTGTGCAGCCGCTGTGCAGCTCCTGGTGCAGCCCCCGTGCAGCCTCTGTGCAGTCTCTGTGCAGCCGCTGTGCAACCTCTGTGTAGCTGCTGGTGCAGCCCCTGTGCAGGCCCTGTGCAGGCCCTGTGCAGCTGCTGGTGCAGTCCCATGTGCAGCTCCTGTGCAGCCGCTGGTCCCCGCCAGCAGTGGCACCCACGGAGGACACGGCAGGAATCGTTTTGCTGACACTCAGCAAACACGGCCCTGAGCGGGTGATGGGCTGGGCATTCAGGCGTTTGCCGGGTGTTAGTGACCTGTTCTTCATCCTCTGAGTGTTGTTTGGGGGAGAAAAGAAAAAAAAGTTAACAGCATCCTTTGTCAAATTGTGCATCTGGAATGACTCTCCCTTGCCCTGTCCCCTGCACAGTGCAGCTGCCAGTGCCCCCAGTGCACACCAGCTTCTTGTTTGAGTGCACCATCAGAGCTTGAGCAGAGAAACTCAGAAAAAAATCCTGTCTTAGTGTTTGCCTTTCCCAGAATAATAAATCCATCACATGATCACATTTGCTTTTTCCCCCTACTCTATTCCTATTTCTTTGCTCTTCGGGGTGCATCCCCAGGAGCCTGCTGTGCTCCAACGTGGGTCACTGTTGCTACTTCCTGAGATCGTAGCCTTCAATCCCAGCACTTTGTAAACAGAAGAGCCTGAAGTTTACTCTCGGATGCAAGGCTGTGCTTTATAATCCCTGTGAAAACAGAAGGAGCTAAGCGAGGCGAAGAACTGCCAGTGAATTCGGGTGGCAGAGCAGCTCCCAGGAGGGAGGGCTCCGGGTGGTGGGCTCAGTGGTGCCCTGCCAGGGGTGACGGGGGTGCCTGCACTCGGTACAGAGGAGCCCATCGCTGGCAGGGCACACGGCTCACCGGGAGCTGCCCTGCCTTAGGATAACCTCATCTGCCGCGCATTAAGGTCCGAGTCAGGGCTGAGCATTTCCAGCGCCCCAGGGCCCACCTGGCAGGTCTGGAAAGCCCCCAGCAGGGGAGGTACCCTGTCTCTGCAATCTTTCTCTGCCAGATGCTCCGAGTCCAACCCAGCCCTTCGGGGTTACCTTCCCAGCCTGATCACAACCCCAGGGCACTGCCCGCCCACCCCATCCTCACCCTAAACAATTCTGTGTCATCAATAATAACAAGATCCTGGCGGGAGAGGATTTCGGTAGTGGGAGCCGTGATTCATCCCCTGCGGCCCATAGCTCGTACAACATATGGCAATGCATTTTCTGAAACTCGGGATGCAAAGAGGGAGGCACAGAACGTGCCAGACCAGGGAGTGTGGCAAGAGGCTCTCCTGATAACAAAGTCGGCAGGTGGCTGCAGATGTGCTCCTGTATCCCTCTGTGCCTGGAGGAGACAGTGGAGCCCAGGAAAGCCATGGTGGCTGTCCTACATCCCCCCTCCCACTGTCTCACCAGTGTGAGCTGTACTGCTCACACCCAGCCTGCTTGACTTTCTAAATGGGGGATGCAAGCCAGAAATACCCACAGAAAACCAAGCATCATTTGGTAAATTAAGAGAGATCAGATTCCACCTTGCCAAAAGCATTTGTGTAGCTCCTTCTCTTTTCCTGGATGGTCTCATTTCTCCTGAAACACCAAAGGTGATTTAGCCCAAACTACAGACTGTAAAGACATAAATCCAGAAGCAAATCCACTGCCATTAATGGTTGTGTTCTGGGTTCATTCCGCACACTAGAAATGAGAGCCTGGCACAGGTCACAGGCAGGGATAGATGAATTATCAATATATTGTGTCTGCCTTCTTCTCCTCCCTTTATTTTTTTCTTTTCCCTTTTTTAAGCAATTCAGGAATGATTGCTACATATTTCAGTGCTTCTTTAGGGGCTGCATTTGCAAAACTCTGGGCTCCAGCTCAGCACCACCACTGTGAGCTTTACTACAACATGAACCCAAGCTGGGGCAAATCCTGTTTAAGGACAAGCCCCTGTGCATCAGTCTTCTCCTCCCTTTAGAAAAATCACAATAACTGTGCAGGAGTACAGATGTTCAGTAAGTCCTCGGTGATGGCTGAAACTAATTTAACCCTGTTTGTGCCACATAATTAGCATTCTTATTGCTGAATCACATGCTGATTGTTCAAAATTGTATTCTAAAGGAGGGCAGGGGAAATCACACTGATGTCAGACATTGCCAGGGATGCAGTGGAGATGTGCTGCAGTGTCTGCATTATGACAGCTTGTGATACAACAGCCCAGCCTTCCTGAGAATGAGCCTCAGGCTTGTGCCAGCCAAGCCCCTGCAGAGCCCCTGACCCACACAGCTCTCCAGGGCCTGCAGAAACTGCTGGAGCATTGAGCAGCCAGATGGGATTTCCCTTTCATCAGGGCAGAATTACATCCCTGAAGCCTGAGATAGAAAACTGCTGTCCAGTTCTGCTGGGCACTCCAGAACACACCAGAGATGCAAACTGCCAGCACTGGCCTTCCCAGGGTCATGAATGCTATAGAGGCTGATTTATTTCTCCCTCTCTATCCCACCTCTTAATCAAATTCAACATAATTTTCTCTTTGATGAAGCTGTACATGGGATTACCTCTGCTTTGCTTCCAAGGCAGACTTCACCATTCTGGAGGGGACAGAAGACACCAGTGGCCACAAGCTGCCCCAGAGAGGTGGTGCTTGGGCTCCTGTGTGATGAGGGGCTGAGGTGGGACACAGCCAGGATGGATCCTCAGCAGACTCCAGCGTTGTCCCAAGCAGGTGCCAACTGCCCCAGCCCTCAGGGCTTTGTGCCTGCCTCCCTTCCCACCTACTTCTTTAGAACCTCTTGCACATCTCAGAGGTAACACTGTCATCCCACAGCTTCCCCCAGATCAGAACATGGGTCAGTCCACAACACACTCTCCATTTTAGGGAGCCCAACAAGCACCATCACTAAATCAGCATTGCTCCACTAAATTAGGGGTGCTCTGAGCACACACTGAGAGTCTCAGGGCAGACAGGCACATGCATACCACATCCATTTATAACTAAAAAGTCTCTAAAGTGAGTGGCTAAGATACAGGTTGAAATAATTTGTGTGGCCCCAGTTCCCATGTACAACCCCCCACGCATCAAAACTCTGCACACCCAAATGCTCCCCTTGGAAGACAGGGAGGACTGAAACATGGCTATGCTCTCCCTATTGCACAAGCCCCACTCCAGAATTGACAGAGATCTGTTATTATCAGCAGATACACAATAAGCAAGGGACTGAAAAAAAAAAAAAAAAAAGGTCAAAGCTCAGTGTGAAAAACTAATGGAACAGGAGGATGTCTGCCTCTCAGCAGAGCTGAGCTGCACAAACAGCCACTTATGCACAGGGCCCTTCCCAGCACCTGGATAGCCCCAAAATCTCTATGCTTCCAAAAACCTTATTGACTACTGGGTTCTGTTTCTCTCAGCTCTTCCCATCAGAGCACAAAGCGCTCATTGCTCAGCTCAGCCAGCTAATCAGGCTAACGAGGTGAGGTGCACCACAACTTCCTGTGCTAGACAATCAGCCTGAAATTAGGTTTTAGTGTAAATCTTACCAAAAACATCTTTAGAACTTCAAAATCATGCAGTTGGACTCAACTGCAGAAGAAATGTCCATGGGGGACCTCAATGCTGGTTATTCTGCACAGGGTGGGAGAAAGAGAGAATAAGGTGGGGCTGGAAGGGGCTCAAAGCAGCCCAGCCCAGTGGAAGGTGTCCCTGCCCATGGCAGAGGGCTGGAATGAAGTGATATTTAAAGTCCCTTCCAACCCACACCATTCTATGATTCCGTGATTAAGAGTTTTCACTAGGTTTGCTGGAGACTGAGTGTTGGCAAGATGCTCCAGAGAAGTTAAGTTTTGAAAGGGCAGTTTGGGGAAAAAAAACCAACAAATTGAAAATGGGAGGAATGTTATCCTCTGTCAACTTGCATTTGGTACCCTTGAGTTACCACACTACCCACTAGACTAGGAAGGGAGTGTTTAAAGTCACACTGGGTGGTGTTTTGGAGGCAGGAGCTCCACAAATATTAGGGAAAATATATCTCATCTCGTAAATGAAGATACCATTTTTAAAAGGGCATATTGGCTCCACCTGAGGTGGGGTTCAGACAGCCTCTTTCTAAAATAACATGGCACTGTTCTCTGCTTGTTGGACTCTGCATTTCCCTTATGGGGGGCATCTGTCACAGGGGTTCATTTGCCCAGAGTTCAGTGAGGTGTGTGCAGGAAGCAAAGGGCAGGGCTTTGGGAAATATCCCAGATGCAGGCGGGATGGTCGCTTTCCCTGAGCTGCAACCCCACTCCGTGGCCATTCTGCACATCTAAAAATACCTCCCTTCTTCTCTTCTCTTCTCTTTTGTGAGAAGCACCATCTGGGAAGGGATCCCCTTCTCCTGCTTATGAGGAATTACAACACATTTCTAATATGGAAAAAGTGTTAAGCATGACAGCAATATCCTTTGAAAGTACATAGACATTAAATCTTTTCCATGAAGCTGTTTGGCATATGCCATTCATTGTGAGGGTCCCTTGGTGAGCACAGACAAGGCTGCTGCCACTGCTGGAAAATTCAGATATATCCCCCAAATGGCATATTAATAATGAGATCTTTCAAAGGAGGATCCATGACTCATCCAAGAAGAAAAATGGGTCATTCACTACACTGAACTCTTCAAACAAAACAGCAGCTTTTTTTGGGTTTGCCCAGTTTAAACCAGAAAAATGGAGAAAGTAATGGGAATGGTGGCTGCAGCTGCCAGACAACAAGAGCAGTGAGAGCCTGCACTGGCATTTTGGGGATATCCCACCGTGACAGGCGTTTTGTGTCTTGTATGGCTGTTTCCTAAAACCAGGAGTGTAAGAACTGCACCATTCTTCATCATCACCTCACTCCACTCCACCCAAAGTCATTCCCCAAAATTCCCCATTCTCTAGTCCTTCCCCAAAAATTCACCAGTCCTTTCCCAAAAGTAACATCCTGGGGGTACCCAGGGTTAAAGGGACCAAAGCCACCAGCACTGGGGTGCTTTGGGAGCCTGGTGGCTTTTGCCTTGGCAGTCATGCTTCAAGGGACATGCCTGCAGCAGGGAGTACCCAAAGGACCAGGGCAACGTGCAATGATGGGTGAATTTGCTGTAGATGCAGAACACACCCCAAACCATCAAATCTGAGCAAGGATTTTCAGTGCCCAGACTGTGCTACTGCCAGCATAGGAACTGCTATGCCTCACCTGTGTGGATATGGGGCCCTAACACTGAAATCCCAGTTGGGTGGGTGTACATGAGGGATCAGAGGGATCATGTGCAGAGGGACAGGCAGCCCCAGCCAGCTCCCACTGATGCCTTGATGGAGTCAGTGCAGAAAAAAAGGGCAGGTTGTGAAGTTGGCATTTAAGATTTTGTTAGAGCTGTTAATCTTATTGCTATTACTATATTATAATCACCTTAACAACCCATCAAGTCCAGGGCAGCTATCAATACCAGATTATTACATTCATCATTTGCATTCTGCATTTATTTGGGTCCATGATTTCATATAATGTTCTGGAGATTAATAAAGGCCGTGGCCCTTTCCTGTAAGCAGTTGCCCTCCACGCAGATGAAATACCACATTTAATTGCTTTAACCCATACTGCTGCTGTTTCCTTCCTCTCCCTCTGCCTGGGATGTTCACATTCAGTGTCTGCTGAGTGCAGCCTGTGCTGGTGGTGAGTTCAGAGGCAGCTGGCTGTGATGGGGATGAGGTGTAGCAGCCCCCGTGCTCCACATGGGCACTTGTACCAGCAGTGCTCAGCAGAATGGGATCCCACAAAGGTGTTACATCTTTGTGTGGACAAGCTCCTAATTTAATTATCTCAACAAGACAAAAGAGGAGCTCATGGCAAGCAGCTTTTTGCTGCTAAGCAAATACTTGACAAGGAATGCTAAGCTCTTAAACAGCTGCTTAAATTGACCCTGTGGTCAACTGACTTTCAGGAACCCAGGGCCATAGAGCATAAACAGCATGCAAATCAAATTAATTTTTCCTTCAGGATAGAGAGAGAAGCCTGCCCTATCGTCTTCTACAGCCACCTCTGAAAGTTCCAGCCAGCCCTGCAGCATCATCCTTTCCCAGTGCTCCACAGCTAGTGACAGCTTTGCAATACCAAAACCCACTAAGCATTCGATCTGAGCTGGCATTTTTCCAAGCCTCAGAGTCTCTGCGCCCTGGAGGCAGAGGATAGTGGCTATTCCCCTGTGAGCAGAATCACAGCCATCCCATCTCAGCTGGTGGGTGCTGCTCCCAAGGCCCCTCCACTCATGTGGCTCTCACCTTCCTTGAACACATTGGGACACAGAAAGCCTCTTGCATTCCTACCCTGTGGCTGATTCTCAAGAACATTCAGAGGAGGATATTTTATTTGAGTCCTTTCCATGCAAGAAGACAGCTTCCTGTCAAGCCTTCCCCGTCCCACTCTGAGTGTGGTCTCCCACACAAGTCACTCGGATTTAATGGTAACCCAAACAACAGCAGAAGGACTAATGGATGTCAGAGGAGATGAGCAGAGCAAGCACCCTCTCCCTAGGCCAGGGGTGTGTTCCTGGGTGTCTGTGGGAGGGATGCTGTCATAAGGCACCCACACTCCAGCAGAGTTCTCATTCAGAAATCTGCTCAACAACAGCACCACTCGCTCCCTCACAGCCCTTGACAAACAGGGATTTGTTGGCATCCTGACAAAGAGCTTCGCAAACGAGGCAATCAGCAGCCCAGTATAATTTTCAAGAAATACAAATGAGCAAATATCTAGTTGCCATGGTAACCCTGAGAGCTGGACTAGACTTTTTTTGGTAGATTCCCAAATACAGCCACATTTTGCCAGCACAGCAGGAGTGCGGTGCCCAGGACCCCGCCTGGGGAACAGCAGCCAGGATTGCTGAGCAGCATCAGCTCATTCAGCATCAGCCCAGAACAGCCCTGTCCTCTCTGGCCAGCTCCAGGCAGCAGCATGCACAGTGCCAGTGGAGCCTCTCTCAGGTCACCTGTGCTTTGGCTCTGTGTCCTTCAGGGCTCGGCAGCTTTCCGAGCAGGGACCAGTGGGAATTGTGTTCACATCTGTGCTTTACCTCTGATCAGTGGCAGCTCTGGCAATTTGCACCCAGGAATGAAAGTTTCTAGCCACGTTATGGAGCCCCAGCAAAGCAAAAGTGGTTAATGAAAAACACAATCACCCTTTTCAGCTGGCTGTGCTGCAGAGCCTGTGGCAAACAGGGTCAGAGGTACTGGCCCTCAGCCAGCTCTCCCCACCAAGGCAGTTTTCTCAAGAGGCCTGGAAATCCTTGGCCACAAAAGAGGAGGAGACTTTTGGGATACCAAAAGCACAATAAGCCCTGGCATGAGATGGCTCCTGTGCTGAGCCAGCCCCATCCCAGGGTCCCCCAGCCTGGAGAAGCCCCTGGCAGCTCTGAGCCAGGGGGAACAGATGCTGGAATTTCCACTGAGCTTTTGCAATTGATTCAGGTGCCATTACACACCAGCAGCTTCCAGGGTGTATAAATCCAGCCTGATTCATGCCTCTTTCAGGAGGCATGGCTGCCCAAAGGAGATCCATTTCCCAGCAGGTTTGTCCCCACTGGTTCCCACTGTCCTGCCCATTCCTGGCAGCAGCAGGGAGCAGATGGCATGAGGTGGGAGGGGAAAGCCCTCCTGCAGAACAGCAGGAGCATCTCAGTTAAGCCAACATCCACTGGAACCCACACAGCACAGGGCCAAATCCTACTCACCTTTCCTGTGCCCCAGTGCTCCATTTCTGCCTGCTGCAGACATTTGGGATGCACTAAAGCTGTGGGATTTAACACTAACTCCATTGCACAGATGGGTAATGTCATTTATCACAGGGGTTTGTGGCTTGGGGCTCTTTTGGTGATGGGGCTCACTGTTGCAGCCAGTCTGTAATGTACTCTCTGACTGCTCAATGCATGTTTTTTGGTCCCCGAGATATTTTTGTTCTCTGTCAAAGGGAACCACTCTGCAGCATCCTGGCCTCAGGGCAGGAGCTGAGACACTACTCAGGCAATTAAATCCAAGGGAAATGCATAAGAAAAAGCTCATGATTCAACCGTGCAGCCCTTATTCTCCCAGTCATTTATGGAAGAAAAAAATCTTAACTGAATTAACAGAGGAAAGGACAGCCCAGGCCAGCCTAGCAGGCATTGGAGCAGTCAGGATAATCCCTGGGGAGGAAAATCCTCATCAGGCTATGCCAGGGCAGCACCAGCATTCCTGTAAACTGTGACACCCATCTCCCATACCACAACATCCAACAGCATACTTCAGGAAATATTCAAAGTAGGACTCAAAGGAATCAAAAGGTCAGAGGTGCAGGCAGGCCCATCTCTTCCCGCTGCCATGCCAGGGCTGGGGACAATAGTGCCTCTGCAGTTCAGAAATAGGGTACAGGAGGGTAAAGACTATTTTGGTTCACTCTCAGGCTACATCACACACTGTTCACACTTACAGCAGCTTTCCTGAATTACAAAAGAAGGTGTTCAACCCCTAAGAAAATCAGTGTCATAAAAAGACCCTAGGGTCTTTTTAAGACCCTCAGTCTCTTCCAAGTGATGTGGAGAAGAGGTGTCAGAGAGAGAGTCCTGCTGCTGCCAGATTTCCCATTGCCTGCACCACAGAGTGAGTCAGAAGGGAGAAGTTCAAGATAACAAGGGAGTGAGGGGTTCTGGGACAAGGAGAACAGAAAAATAAAGAAGTTCAGCCTGGAATCTGGAGCTGCTCCAGACCATGCAGAGTCTGGAACTGTCCATTAGAGATAAAGGGCATGGCCCATCTTTTATCAAGCCAGATCCACTGAAAGTTCATTAAGGAGGTGAAAACTCCTGTTGTTTTCTAAATTTTATTTGATTACTGTGAAACAGAAGACACTGGCAAGGACAGAGGGTTGATTTTTAAGTAAGGACCCTGGAGCCAAAGGAAGAAGA
This sequence comes from Aegithalos caudatus, assembly GCA_013389925.1. Lineage (NCBI taxonomy): Eukaryota > Metazoa > Chordata > Aves > Passeriformes > Aegithalidae > Aegithalos > Aegithalos caudatus. The sequence goes on along the minus strand of WEIU01005272.1, from coordinate 718,981 downwards.
CAGGGGGGCTGGGAAACAAAGGCCCTATTAACTTTGGTCCTGACTTTCAGGTCATGCATGTTCAGTTCTTTTTACCTGGAAATGAAGATGTTAATTGGAGGTGACAGCTTTCATTGGGCTCCCCATTAGCAATATTTTTAACCATAGTAGGGCCCAGGTCTTCAAACGCTTTCCCAGGGGAAGGTTTTAACCTTTCTTTTGAAACATCTCATACCACTTGCAGGGAAGAAAGACAGTTGTTTGGCTCGAGGCATACCAATCCCCAGCCGCGATGAACTCCCAGCTCCTCTGAGCAAGAGACACGGGAGGAACAGGGAAAAGAGGCTGGGGAGGGGCAGCCTGGAGCCGAGCTCGGCACGGTGCAGCAGCATCTCCCAGTGGGGTGGCAGTCCATCCCATCCAGCCCCAACCTGCCGAGGGACTGGCTTGGGCACGGCCAGCCCGAGGGGACACCGAACTGTGCTGTCCCCACTCCTGGGCTCTGCTGTCCCCACTCCTGGGCTGTCCCCATTCCCTGGGCTGTGCCACAGCTCAGCACCAGCTCTCAGAACCAGGAGCTCACCAGACATGTCCTGCACCACTCATGTCTCTTCACACCCTCTTCTGCCACAGACCACATCAACTTTATCCAGCTGGCTGCATCCAATAGCTCTTTTAAACAGCTAGTTTCTTTACATACTGTTCTCATCCACACATAATTTATTATTTTTAGGTGAATCAAGAGTCTCTAGGAAACACATCTGATGCTGAAATCCAGAACTGAAAACAACACAAATGGCTAACTTTCCATATAAATATATGGATAGTCTGTATATTAATTTTAAAAATCCATTAAAATAATAGTTTAATTTATATGTATTACCCATTTTTATATATATATATATAATTTTTATATAAGAACATAAAATCAGGGATGACAGCACTTTCTTATTTTAGAACCTTGTTCCAGCACACACATTCCACTTACAACATCATTACCCCCGCCAAATTTTCCAGTTTCTCTCCAAGTGGAAAAATAGCTGAAAGCTCCACTGCCATCTGAGGAAACAGTTCCAAGTTCCCACTGGAACCTCAGCTACTGACCTCAGTTGCATCCAGTTCAATCACTCTGGAAAATGTTACTTTTGGAATGTTATATTTCTGGGATGGTGGCACCAAGGGGGACCAGACAATTTTATGACAATATATAAAATGACTTGTCTTTGCAGGCAGCAGCTGATGGGTCAGACCCTGTGGCTTTGCCAGAGCAGGGACAAAAGGGACTCATGGCTCGAGGAGAGGGCAAGGGGCCCCTCTGCACAGGGCTACCTGCAAAGCCACCTGGATGCTACAGGGTGGTGAGGGATCAGAGTTCACACCCCAGGGCTCCCTGGGGGACCACTGGATTTACTGCATCTGTCTGGGCCAGCAGTGCCCTTGGAGCTGTGTCCCCTGAAGGAGAAGCCTATTTTTCCCTCAGTAGCACTGCCTTTCCCTTGGGCCTTGGCACCAGCACAGCCCTACTGTACCCAACCCCTGCAAATCCACTCCTGTCCAAGGAGGAGTGTCCCATCTGCATTCTGAGCAGTTCAAACAAGCACATAGCAGCTGCCACAGCCACACACACCTCCCCAAAAAATTATTTACCTGGGAGACAGAAGTTCTGTGGTGCCAGTGCAGCAGAGGACATCAGCAAAGACTGAGGGAGAAAACATCATCTCAGTGGGAAACAGGGCTGCAGCAAACAGTGCAAGCTCTCCCCAGCCAGGACCAGGTTGTGAGGATGGGCTGACCCCCAGTTGGTGTGTGCCAGCCCCTCACAGCTGGTTCAGTCCTCTGGAGGCAGCCAGGCCCAAACCTGTCTGCTCAGGGATGCTGCTGAGCTCTGGGGCACTGCTGCCCCCTCACACCCTCCACAGTGACTCTGTGTTTGCTAGGGGCCAGGTGAAGGGCAGGGTGAGCACACAGGCTGCCCCACCACCCCAAAAATAAAATAAACTTTCCTAGGCAGCTGCTTCCCCCCAACACACCTCTGTAATACAGAGCAGTTTGGAGGAAAAAAAAACTTCTTTCACATGAAACCCCAAGTCCCCAGGGAAACGCTGCTACTCCCGTGCAAGAAAGACAGTGGAGCCTCCACTTGCTGTTTGCAGTTTATTTTAGCAGAGAGAAAAATAACATGGACAAGAGGCATTTCGCATAACTTAACAGAAAATAACACTTTTCCTCCACTCTTTGCAGATCAACAGGCAAAAGCATTTCCTACACAGGGCTATTTTTGTGTGCTAACAGTTTGGTGTACTGGTAAAATCACGGGTTTCCTCTAACACTCTGTGATAGTTGATCTGAAATCCAAATCCAGACATGGGCCTGGGGGCTCCTTTGCTGTTGAATGTAGCTCCTGTCCCTGCTGAGTGCCAGGTTCATCCCCACCATACTCCCAGGAGGGATTCTGCAGCCAGGGACTGGCTGGGGATCCAAGCAGCTCCATGGCTCTCCCAACCCATGCCATGTCCTGACTGCTCTTCCCTGGCACAGCTGGAGAGGTGACCCAGAATGATGGGGGTGTGGGCAGCACCAACAGCCTCAGTCCAGGGCCAGTGAGGGGATCTTGCAGACGAAGGGGAAGGCTCTGCCACAGGCGTTGTCGTTCCAGGAGCGCAGTGCTGCCCTCCAAAAAACACAAGGCATTAGCTGAAAAAAGGCAAAAGGAGGGAACCATGCACTGCCTGTGGGACCAGGACCTCCTGCCACTGGGGGGGGCTTTCCCTGGATGTGCACCCATTTGTGCCATTCACAGTCATGCTTGCCCCCAGCATCCTCATCTGGGGGATGTGAGAGGGGAGCCCAGGGCCCAGCTTGGGCTTGGTAGTGGTGGGGCAGTTGCAAACACAGTGCTGTTCCCCCAAAGTTATCCACAGGATGCCCATGGACAGGACATTTAGGTACATCTGGGGGGCCTGGACACACCTGGCTGGTCTCACCAGCAGTGAGGGTGTGAAGTGGGATTTTTGCACAGGCAAGGTCTTGCCCCACTTCAGCAAGATATCCTGGAGCAAACATGGGAGAGAAAAGCTGGCAAACCAATTAGTGTTTCCACAGGTTTCCCATGTGGGAGGTGAAATGGGAAAATTTGACCTTTGACCAAATTTGGTAATTCTTCAAGACAGCTGATGCTCCTGTCCTGCTGCTACTATGGAAGAGGGAGATGGGCTGGGAGCAGAGGGAATATGAGCATGTATGCATGTATGTACATGATGAAAGGAAAAACACCTTTTCACTCTAAAGAAAAAAAAAAGAAAATAATACTAAAAAAACTAAAACACAGATCCTCTGCCTGCCAGCAATCTCTTCAGAAAAGCAGGAGCCATGGTTTGAATTTACTGACACACAGGTAACACTGCAGGTGCCCTGAGCACTCACCACTGCTGTGTCTGTACCAGATCTGCACGCAGTCCTCCTCCTCCGGGATGGAGTGGATCCCATCGTCAGGCTGGCTGCCATCCCAGTAGTGGTAGTCGTAGGAGGAGCCATCTGTCCACTCAAAGTGACCCTCCTGACACAAGGCCAGAGAAAGGCTGTCACCACAGAGCTGTGACTGCAGAGGGTGGGAGGCCCACTCCCATGTAGTCCCCATCCCCACCCCAGTGCCACACAGCCCAGGGACACGGGAAGAGACTGTCACCATTCAGCAGATCCCATTCCCATCCCCAGTACCACACAGCCCAGGGACATGGGGAGAGACTGTCACCACTCAGCAAAGTCCAAACAGCACGTTTGGATTTTACAGCTGGAATGCCAAGAACAGCCCTGGGTTTCACAGTGTTTCCCCAGGGGAAGCCCAGAAAGTAAATCTATATATTTTTTTAACACCGCCACCCAGTTCTGCATTCCTTTTCCTTTTCATTTTCCGTTTCTTTTCCAGTATCTACAAAAAATGTGCTGATATGAGACTGTTCTCTGGATGGTCTTCATTTTTCTTTCTAACATATTAGACAATATATTTCCAACATGTCAGCTCTCAAAAGTCACAGAGTATCACAAGAGAGCAATGGAACTTGGTGATTTTTGACAATGAAGACCTTTTCAGTTTATTTGCTCTTCTTGGACCAGCAGTACAATAGTCTTTCTATTAATTCAGTAATAAAATGTAATATGAGTAATTATTGATTAATCTATTAATTTTAGTAACACTTATCTTTTAAAAGCAGACTGGAATGGGTGAAATAAATTTCTCTACGTGCTGCACCACAGACCCTATGGCACCTATGATTGAAGGGGGTATGAGGGGCAAAGAAGAAAACCAAGTGGCTTTTCAGGAGGAAAACACAGAGAGGTGAACTTTTCCAAGGCACTTCCCACAGGATAGCAGGGAGCTCCCACCTGCCGTAGGTCATTGAGTCCTGTCCAGATGTCGGTGGGGATGCCGGGCACGCGGCTATTCACCAGGTCGTACACAAAGACGTTTTCTTCCCAGCTGGCAAAACAGAGCAACACAGGGCAATCGAGGGGTTGTGTCAGCAAATGGTCAGGTGTGTCCCTAAGCATTCACCCCACCACAGCACCCCTGGGAAAATGGGTCCCCTGCTTCTTCCTGCTGTTGGTTACTTTCCAGTGCAAGAGAAGCGTAGTGCTGGGGAGAGCTGGGGGAGAGGGGTGAGGCTCTGTAATCATGTTGTACTTCTATCCCTTTTTCAAGAGTAAAAAACACAGTTTGGGGAAATTTAGGGAATACTATGTCAGTTTTCCTGCCAGTCGAGGTAAAGGCATTTATTTTCTCTATTGCCTTTGTGTGACCCGTGCATCGGCCTTGACTGGGCTGTGGTGCAGAAGGATGTGTAGGCTGGAACATGAGCCTGCAGCTGACTCAGAGGCTGTGATGTGAGAATGAGACTTTACCCCCAGTTTCCCTTCTCTCCAGGCTGTGCCAGAGGGGCATGACATGTTTCTGCACACCTCACCTGTGGATGGAGGCCAGCTTGGCTGACCTGATGCCAATGGAGAACTCGGCGCAGTAGAGGTCGGCTTCAGCCCAGGTTTTGTTGATGGGGAAGTACCGGTAGCAGTGGCCTTCGTACTCTGTCCAGAAGAGTGGGCAGGAGTAGGCGTGGACAGGCTCGGGCATGGCTGGGGGCAGAGCACAGGACATCCAGCAGCTGGGGGTGAGATAGCTTGGCCAGGAAGCTGAGCAGGTGGTGGAGGCAGCAGTGCCCAGCCCTGCTCTCCCACCTCACCCAGACAAATAACCTCCAAACACATGCAGGGAAAACCCGACTGCTGCGGGAGCTGTGCAAAAATTTGCAAAAGCCAAAACACGTTTTAAACAAGTTGCGAGATTCTCAGTTTCAGCATCTGTCTAAATCAGGAGGGACATTCCAAGCTAGCTGGAGATCATTTTAGGTAGAGGATGCTTAAAATAAAGGCACTGACATTTGCTACTGGGAAAACCAAGATAAGGGCTCCTCTTGCCTCTATCAGCACCACTGGAGCCACTGTGCTGGGATGGGAGCTGATAGCCAGGGCTGTGGGGTTATGGCCGTGTTCTGCCCTCCTGCAAGGACAGCCTGCACGTCCTCCCTGCAGGGAAAGCCCCATCCCCTGTCCCCATGCACGTAGGCTGTGGATCCCAGCCCCAGGAATAGCGGCGAGGCACATGTGCCGCCGGGAGCGGTGCCAGCCTATCTGCCTCCCACCAACAGATCCAGATATCCACGCAGCTTCTCCTCCCCTCACTTTGCAGCACAGTGGGGAAGGTGCCCCAAGAGAGGCCACTGTAGGGGCAGGATGTCCTCTTGGAGCCCTTGTAGCTGCCGCTGTCTAAACAGGGCAGTGGCATTAACACATTGCTCCAACCTCCTCTGTGTCCTGCTCCCCACGTGTGGGGAGGATGCAGCACTCGAGACCCTCAGGTCTTGAGGCACGCAGACTGAACTCTCCTTAGCTGCTGGTTTGTGAGCAGGGAGGAATTCTCAGTTCCCCCTGAGTCAAATCCCACATCCCCAGGGAGCTGTGGTCTGGAGTCAGTGCTGCTGTTGAGGCCAGTGGGGCAGTGGGCAGGGTGGGCGTGCAGGGGGTGAGGGCAGACGTCAGATGCCATCAGACTATCCAAGCAGGTAACAGGCTCAAGCCCAGAGAGGTCAGGGTGGTGCCTCCAGTACTGAGGGGTCAGGGGAATGGCTTTTCCCGAGGGTGGGGAGAGCAAAACCCTGCCAGCAGCAGCAAGGGATGTGGCTAAGGCAAGGGGAGCAATGGTGTGGAGAAAAAGAGAGGCAAGGTGAATCCAAAGCAGCTGTGTGAGCATGAACAGTGCCAAATCCTCCCCTGTGCCAGTGCTGGCAGCTCTGGATGATAATTTCATCTTTCATCAGCTCTTTCCACATGGGGATCTCTGAGTCTTTTACAGCCACCAACCAGCCCATGGGGTCCTTGCTGTCACACCCGCCTCCCAGGGGACAAACCACAAATGCAAAAAGTCTTTTTTTGCCTCCTGAACAAGGCCAAGTCAAGTGCCAAGCCCTGTGGGGCTGTCACCCCATCAACTTGCCTTGGAACCCCCAGCCATCCCGCCAGAGGAGCTGAGACTGGGGGCAACTCTGCACCCTATAGCAACAAACCCTTGAGGGGCCCAAGGGGCTCTGCCATCCTCATCAGCACTAATTATGAGCCATGGAGGAAAAAAGATAAGGCCTGCTGGGCTGAAAGAGCAAAATAGCTTTTGGGGAGAGTGGGTAAGATAAAGACAGCTCAGAGGTAATGCAGAGTTCAGTTCTCTGATTCACACTTGGCCATAATTGCACTGGGAATATCTTAGAACAGCCCTAGGAGATGCAAATTCCTTCACTGTAGCAATAGTGCTACTATAACTCCAAAAGCTGATTCCTGGGAGCCAAGCCTCCTCCCCTCATTATGCTGGCTAGGGTTTCCTGTCTCCACCAAAACCAAAGTAGAACAAGGGTCAAACCTTCAGTATGAGGCTTCAGCTTTATCACCAGGTCACAGGTGAAGCATGCACCTCCATTAAGGGCAGGGCTGGGATCTGGTCTTGGCTGCAGACACTCGAGGTTGCTGATCCTTCCTGCCAAGGACAGCCCAGAGGTCTGTGCCAGACAAGGCACCACCAGCTGCCCCAGCAACTGGGATTTTATTATAGTGCCTTGACAAAATCCTCACCTCTGGCACCGTGGTGGCAAAATTCACAAGGCTTAACCCAGCAGCACCCCCAGCAAACAAAGCCTTCACTCCTGAGTGCTAATTGCAGTGGGTGTGCCACTGTCCTGGCTCAAATCCAGCCCATGGGCACCCCAATTGCCAGGGAAAATCAGCCTCATGTTTGTTCAGAGCAGCTGAAACCAAGTCAGAAATTGAGACAGTCCTTCTTTGTTATTCCATACTGGTTCCCATTAGGTAGCATTAATTTGACGAGCTTCAGTGAACCAGAGGTGCCTGAAGGAATTTAAGGTTAAATATACCAAAAAGAAAAATATGGGAGGTCAGCTTTTAATTAGCATCTTTTCTGTTAGGTCAGGATCAGAGGCTTTGGCTGTCTCTTTGGAGGAGAACTACTGGTCCCAGTTTTTTCAAGCAGGAACAATTAGGGGAGCTGCTTTATTTGAAATATTTGTAACTGAACGACCATAAGAAATCTGATGTAGGGTTGTGAGTATAGGGGCCTACTCGTGGCTCTACAGGAAAGCCTCACAACCCAAGCCAGCAGCTGTTTGTGGTATTTTGATCTAGAAGGTGACAGGAGAAGCATTTGAGGGCTTTTTAAACCTGATCCTCACTTTTAAGCACCCCATCACAATATCAGCTCCTCCACATAGGGCAGGATCAGCATAGTCAGTGCCTGTAGCATGGGGGTTCCTGCCAGCCCCAAGTCAGTCCATCCATTTGTCCCCAAATTCCTGGTGAAAAATGATGGCAAGAATCCNTTTTTTTTCTTTTTTTTAAATTTACAATGCAGCATTTTTAAGGGCAGGACCATGTTTTAAAGCAGTGCCAGCAAAATAGATGTTCAGACTTGGCTGAGGATAAGATTCAGATCAAGCAGCTGTTACTAACTCAAAGCTGTTACTAACTCAGCTGTTACTAACTAAAAAAGCTGAAAAACAAATATTTGGGGTCAGAAATAAAGTTTTGTACTCTCTGCATTTGTGTCAGTGCCAAATTGGAGCCTTTTTATTTATTAGCTGAGCCCGACTGTAGAACTACCAGGAAAATCACTTATCAAAATCTTACTGAAGCTGGCACTGCTCTGCCAAAAAAAGTTTCACTTCCCCAGCTGGCCTATTTCCAAACAGAAATAATTAACTGAGAAAATCCTAGCCAGTTTCAAGGGGTTTCTCTTCATTTCAGGATGCTACTGGAAAAAAACCCTACAACCAGCTGCATGGATCTCCCAGACTCAGCTGGTAAAGAGCAGGTTTACTGCTGAAAACTTCATCCCAAGGAGCAATGCTGCTTCACTTCCAGGAATCTGTAGGTTTGAGATGTGAAATCTGGGGCTGGGACAAGGCTGGCAAGAGATGCCCAGGCAAGGAAGATTCCTGAGCGACTGCAGCTCCATCAAAGGGTTTTAGACAGCAGACCAGCTCAGGTCAGTGCAGGCAGCAGTTGCTCTTGTTGCAGGGAATCAAAGAACTCCATTTCATCAACAGCTGACAGCTTTCTTCAAAACTTAGGGATGCTAGGAGACACCCCTCTTGGCACATCCCTAAGCTAATGCTGCCATCTGACCTGAAAAGGCAAGTGAGCCTCTTCAGCTCTTGGCAAGCAGCTGGGTTTGGAGAGTGTCCATCAACGCCCAAGAGGCTCGCTGAAATTAATGTCAACAGAGAAGAGCTGAGGAGATCCCTGTCATGTGCAAGTCTGGGTCCTTCCCAGGATTCTGGGCTGTGGTGGTGGGAGTGATGGACAAGCAGTGGTCTCAGCTGGCAGAGCTGGGGCTCAGGACCAGTATCCTGGTGCTTACCAAGTCACCTCTCACCAGCTCAGGCTACAGGGAGGGCCAGCAGCAGGGCTTTACCCAGGCTCAGCACTGCTGGAGCTGTGGGGAGTTAGAGGGGATGGGTGAGACAACGGGGCTGGGACAGGGGACCCCAGAACCCACCCCCAGGATGACTTCAGCAGGACCTGCCTGTGGCTGAGCTGGGGGTGCCAGCTGAGCCAGGTGTCCATCCCACCACATCCTCTTTATTGAGGAAACCCACAGAATAAGCATTTAAACAGGGGCTTGGAGGGCAGGAGCATGTGGCAGGGACTAAGACAGTGCTGCTGTGGAATGCCTCAACTCACCCATGGCTTTAGAAGCAAGTCCTTAAGCCCTAACACTATAGTCACCATGGACAAACAATGCCACCTTCATGTTACTTGCAGTATTTGTTTTTCATTAACAGATGAAAGAGTGCCACACTGAGCATCCACCTTTGAAGGAAGGGATCAGGGGAGGGACCTTGGTCTCAGTGTATCTGGGGGTTATATAGAGCTGCAGGGAATGGTATGTCCACCGATGGACATCAATCTCATAACTGGGCAGTATTTCACACATCCTGACGTATTTTTAAGGTACATGTCACAAGTTTTCAAGTAAAATTTTAAACATCAGTTTGAAGCACATTGGGAGGGACATCCTCTCACATCAAGGCCTATGCTTTTTTAAATTCTCTAAAGAAACCAAGCTGGTTTTACAGCTTCAAATCCTCTGCCAGGTTTGATGTTGTGAGGCTACAGCCAATACCAGCAGCAACGTGCAGCTGGCACTGACAGATAGAAGTTATCTTGCAGTTTTTTCCTCCTTAATTAGTTTTGGCAAAGCTCCCAGGGATTAGGCGTCTGGCAGGAAAACCAGACTTGTATCGATCCCTTTTCTCACGATCTCACCAAACAGCACTCACGGAGTCCCTTTCCACTCACAGTCCCAATAAACCTAACAGGGTTCAAACAAACTTGGTGTAGCAGCTCTCACTTGCATCGACACCGTGGAAAAGCTTGGAAGAAACCTAAGCGACAGAGAGCAGTCAGCAGCAGCTCGGAGCAGAGAAGGGGAATAAGGGAGCATCCCGTATTTGTTTCACATGCATGAAGTGTGAATAAACGAGGAGCCCTTCGCCTGTCCTGCGGGGCTGCATGGCCACAACTCGGCACCGTTCATGTGCGTGCTTCATGCAGCGATCCCTGCAGCGCTCCCCGGGCAGGCCCACGGCCCCGAGCCACGGCCCCGCGCGTTGGCAAAGGCCACAGAGCGGACCTGACACACACGGGGACAAAGCCAGCCCACAGACCTTTGGCATCCCGAAGAGATGGACCGGGGTTGCCCTTGGCGCGTCCCCATGCTGAAGAAGAAAGTTGATTTCAAAGAAAGTCAGGGATTTCTGGAGCAGAGGGAAACCAGCTGCCAGCTCCTTCCTTCCCTGCCGCCACCACCACCCATCGAACCAGCGCCCAGCACTCACCTTGGCTGATCTTGATGTTGGTCTGGGGGAAGGCCTGTGCGGCCAGCAGGGCGGCGGCCAGCAGCGCGCACAGCGCCCGCCCGCTG
>WEIU01005272.1:691867-708331 GCA_013389925.1 Aegithalos caudatus | reverse complement strand
CGCACTGGGCCGGGGTCCCGTGCCCTGCCCGCAGCCCGGCTCGGGCGCAAGCTGTTGTCATCTGCCGGGGCCGCAGGCGAGTAAGGACATCATCCCTCCTCGCCCCTAGGTGCATCCCGAGGCGGTGTTCAGTGTCCCCATCTCGGGGCAGCCCGACACCTCGGGGGGACAGACGGGACCCCGCTGCCGGTAGGGGCGGCGGCGAAGGGCGAGGGCCGTGATGACACCGGGGAGCGGGCACCCGGGAAGGGAGGCAGGGGAAAGGCTCCCAGGGCTGCGGGGCAGTGGGGTTTAACACAGCAGCGTCCCATTTTGTGGTGGGTTTGTTTTTGTTTTGGTTCAGTTTCTCGGGGCTGAGGTTGGTTTGTTTTTTCCTGTGTTTGGTTTGGGATTTTTTCCCAGAGCAAGGCGATGCACTGACACACCTAAACAGCCTGGAAGAAGGAACCCCCAGCTGTGCTCGGGGCTTCAAGGCTATTTCAGGAATTCACTCTGTGCCCATCTGCCACGTCCGTGCTGGGTCTATGCCATCATGTAACAGCAGAAAATCTGATATGATACAGCAGTCTGTACCAATATAACCCAGCATGTCTCCTTCCTGTGCTAACATTTTGTGAGACATAAACTTCAGATTTTTAAAAACCCTGTATAAAATACTTTTCTAACTGTTGCACTCATAAGGGAAATAATACAGGCACAAATACTATACAATTTTTGGTCCTATTCAATTTCCAATTTATGCCTTAAATCAGCACTGAAGGAACAGCTTAGGAACACTCTGAATACTGTTCCCTTTTTATTCTTAGCTACAGATTAAAATTTTCAGCCTTTTTGAACCATTTTTAGAGATTCAAGTATAAACAATTTGGAGTGACACCAAGCTTTCAGTATAGACTTTCTTCAGAGACAGTAACTCATTCAATCAACTTTTCTATATTAAGTTTTCTTCATATTAGATAAAGCCTTTTAAGACCTCCCCCTTCCATACATTGATCTGAAATTATCTGGCTCAAGGAAAAGACTACTGCTACAGCAGAGCACTAAAAATGAAGGAATTGGGATTATCAGAAGTCAAGGCATTCCTCTTCCCTTTCCTGTGTGCCATCCTCAGATAAAGCCAGTGTTATAAACAGCTTTTAGCAAACTATGGAACAAAAATCTCTGCATTAATTTTCTCCCAAAGCACAAATATCGATATTTAAAGGGGGAGCAGGGACCCTGAATTTTATCCTGGTTTCTAACAACCAGACTTGAGGCGGCAGCATCCCCCACCACAGCTGGGAGCACTGAGCCCTCGGTGCTGCCCCTGAGCCACAGCCCTGAGCCTGGCACAGCAGCTGGGCACCAGCTTTGCTCCAGCACTGGGACAGCACAAGCACGTCCTGCATGCAGTGCCAGCTGGAGCTGCAGCTGCACTTTGGGTTACCTTCCAACTTCCCCAAACATGAGATGGGCTTCACCTGCTGGCTGCAGACCCAGGAGCATGGCCACAATTCATCCCTCCTGCTCCTCTCCCTCCCACGCTGTTCTGGTTGTTCTGCAGGCCAGGAGCTCCCCAGTATGCTGCTGTTCTGCTCTTACTGACCTTCCCTCTGCACCCTCACCAATTTTTGGCATCATGTGTACATGACTGTTCCTCCCTGTGGAACAGACACCTTGTGACTTCAAGGACAGGCTCAGGCAAGATTATCTTCTGTTCACATTTCATCCCCAGTGCTGAGCAAAGCATGTGTCTGCTGTCATGGATGTCCTGAGCTCATTCTGCTGTCCACAGGCCCCACATGGAAGAATATTAATGTCAACCACAGTAACTGCTGAAACCAGGGCCCCTTGCCTGAGCCTTCGTGAGTTACAGGATCCTACAGACCGTGCTCCAACTGCTCCCAGTTCATCTGCAGTGAGCCATAGTGGGGTAACTGCCAATATTCTGCCTTTTTTTCTGCCATAAGCATAACTGAAGGAGCTCAACACAAAGGTAAATTCAACAAGTATCACGCCAATCTATGTGGCACAATTAAATAGAATTTTATTTTCAATAAATATACAATCTGCATCATACCAGACAATATGCTGTGGAAAAATAAAATGTACAGAAGCAACCAACAGGACAGCTTGACCGTAGCTAAATTCACTTGGTGACCTGGAGAACTACCTGGGTAAACACACACAACACAGAAAGAGCCACTGCAGTCTGTGAGAGAAGTAAAATTGTGTTTTCTGGGTCTTCTTAACCGCCAAAGTCCCTGGAGCAGGTTTTTTTTTTTTTTTTGCACAGCACATGTTTGAAAGGACGCGAGCTGGTTTTCCCAGTAGAAATGCTGCTGGAAATGTTTATTTTGCTACATCAGCACTGAACCTATTACGCACACAGACTGCTATAGAGACTGGCAGGTCACCGCTGACGGGACACGGGATCCGTCCCACATGGGGCCACACAAACGCACACACTAACAGCAGCTTAATTCTGTTAAAACTAGTACAAAGGACAAAACTGCAGTCAGAATCTATTTCACCACAGGTTCTACTGTTTAAAAAAATATTCTAGCCTAATTACCACGTTCACCAATGAGGGCACACGAGTACTTATATCTCTGAGAGGATGAGCCATGGATCTGGACCAGAAGGACAGCAGAGGCAACTCCCAGCTCCTCCACCCGCTCCGTGCTTCCCACGGCACATCCATGCACAGCCCACGCTGCACTGCTCCCATGGGATCAAACAGCTGAGCCATGCTGGGGGCGAGCAGCCAGACATCCGGCCCCAGGGGAACGGCCAGGGCCAGTGGGACACGGATCACTGTGGCCAGCACGGCTGGCTGGGTGCTGGCAGCCACTGGAGTCCCCCGGAGCTGCTGTGGGGTGCATGTGGGGTGTGAGGTGGGGTGTTTCAGTCGTAGGTTTGTTTTTTATGTGGCCGGCTGCCCGGCTCATGTGGCCTCGAGGGAGGCGGGCGAGACACGGTCACAGTCCTGGCGGGAGCGCAGGCTGTGCCACTGCTCCACGGCCGTGCGGTGCGTGTTCAGCATGCGGCGCCAATGGTTGGACTCGGGGGCACCCGTCGAGTACTGCCCGATCACAATCCTCCCAATGAAGTCGTTGCTGCTCTTCACGTTGTGCCCGTACACTGGGGAGAGCAGAAACACATGCTGGTCAAGGCACAAGCACGGCTCGCCCACCCAGAGCCCTGCCCCAGGGGAACAAATGTCCTGCAAATGTCCCCCCATGCCAGGCGCCAGATGCCAGCATTTTTGGTATGTAACTCAGCATCTGAAAAATGTTAGAGAAACAGAAGCTTGGAGGGAATAAAATAAGCCGTACTACAGACTGAAATACAATTCAAATAAACAAGACACAAATCCACAGTTACCACAGTATTTATCATGAGTAGGCTAAGCAGATTAATGAAATTATTTGGGTTGGAAGGGACGCCAAAGATTCTCCTATTCCAACCCCCTTGCCGTGGGCAGGGACACCTTTCCCTGGAGCAGACTGCCCGAAGTCCTGTCCAGCGTGGCCTTGAAGGAGAATTGCATCATGTAAAGAAGTGCCAAAAGCTCTGCCTGGGCATCATGAAATCACAAAAGCAGCCCAGCAGCCTGAGCCCAGGGAAATGCAGAAGCAGCATCTCAAAAACTGCCTCCTCCAAACACATCACACAAAGCACTCCAGCACTAATCGACAGCCTTCCCGGCTTGGAAACAGGAATTACACACCTCCAGTCTGTCAGCAGGATGTTTACACAGTAACAATTTGCCATAATTATCATCGCAGCTACTTGTTAAACCTCCAGGAAAGCAACTGAGGGAGAGACATCAACCCAACACCCCATCCTTTGGATTAGCCCAGTCTCCTGGAACAAAAGATAGCAGACAGCAGCAAACCCTAATGATGGGCCTGATCCTGGGAAACGCTGAACGCTCCCACCAGACAGGAGCAAAAGCACTTCATGTGTTGCAGACTGAAGCTCTGCCTCATCTCATTAGAAAGTTGAAACAAAGTCTTTGCAAGCTGAAGCCAGGATATCCAGAGGCACTGCCCAGAGTATTAATGATTAAAAAGTCTCCTCAGGAAAGAGAGGGGTTTTTAAGGACAAATGTCTACAGGAACTCCAAATCCAGCTGGGCTGGTGCAGCCAGAGCATGTTCAGCCTGGCGTGGAGCCCCTGCCAGCAGCAGCAGCTCCCCAGGGCTGCTGGAAACCAGCACTGTCAGCAACATCTGGGAACCCCCATGGCATCACCCCGATGTGTGCACACCCTCACACGCAGGCAGGACACCGAGTACAACACACTCAACTCTTAACCATGCACCTTTGTCAAGGCTGTGCATTTCCAGTTATAATACACCCCCCAACTGATCAGCAGTACTTTAACCTGCCCCTCTGCCATCTCCACACTCTGCACAGGCTGGTTCCCCACCTCTGCACTAGTCTGGGATCTTGTTCTGGGCAACTCAGGCACCACCTGCCACTGTAGTCCTGAAACCAAGCAGTGCCAGGTTACATCTCACTTAATCCCTTCCGACAGCTCTGACACACACAGTTTATGGGCAGAGATGCTTCTGTTCCCCAAATCACCTGTGGATGTTTAAGGTGACAGCAAACCTTCAAATGCCCAAGTAATTTGTTCAAAAAATTGCTCAAAAAATATCTACCCTGCAACTCAGAGCCCTGTAAGTCTATCTTCAAACAACATTTAGAAATGATCTGGGGTTCACCACCCTAGCAGGAAGACTGCATCTCTTCTGCCTGTCACCATCAGTTTTCTAGGGCTGATGCCATAAGGATGTGTTGCCAAGCAAGTGCCCCTGTCAGGAGGCCAGGCTGGTGCTTTTTGGAAAGGCCACCTTCTGAGGACACAGTCAGGAATTCTAAGCCATCCATCTCCAACTAATACACAGCTTGTCAAGGTTATTAATGAATTCTCCTACAAGGCAATGGATCACAGGTGTAGCTAGCAGGACTATACCAAATGTTTTGCTATGATTTATTAGCCTACAGAAATCAAATATAGTGATAAAACCACATAAAAATACCCCCAACCCAAAATTTTAAATACAATGTGTTTTGGTTTTTGCGGTTTTTTTTGTGGGTTTTTTTGTTTGTTTTATTTTGTTTGGTAAAATAAAGGAAGATGAAGCCTAATTGTGGGAGACAGTACCAAGTAATTTAAACCAAGAAGCCTTGCAGGCCATCAATTAATCACAGGATAAATTAACAGTGGAGAAATAGCCCAGGCATACTGATTCTTCAAAAATACTCCATGCCAGGACTGTAAAACAAGCAGGTGTGCTAAGGGCACCTGTTATTCTACTGTTCATCCAAGTGTTTTGAATTCTTGCAATGCAACTTGCTAATCTCATTGTGTCAGGTAATTAGCATGCTGAGTCCTTTGGGGTATTAATGGGCTAATTATACAAGCATTGTTGCTTCTATCATTAACTACTGCAGATAGCACAGAGACTCATTGCTGAGGAACAGGGAAGACATTTTTCCAAGGCCAAATGCTTATTCACACACAGACCGTAAGAGGTAGCACTAGTCTGATCTCAGGTTTACAAACTCACAGCTTCACCACAGCAGCTTTCTCAAAAGATGAGAGGTCTTTGTGTAACAAAAATTCAGCTTTACCCATCAGTTCAGAAGCCTTTTAAACACAAGGACATGCCTTTCTGGGAGGCTAACTGCTGTATTCCACTGCTAAGTGGCCAGGATTTGCTGCTGAGCAATCTGCTGATGGCTGAGTTCACCAAGCTGTGGAAGGGGTAGAAGGGACCTTACCCAAGAAGGGGCTGGAGTTCACGTTGAGAAAATAAACCCTTTCCTTTGCTCACATTCAGAGCACCATTTCCCTGTTGCTGCCACCAGTACTTCCAAGAACAGCTTGGAACAGAGAAGGGTAGGAGCCCACAGACCCAGGTGAGCAGCTGGAAGCAGAGACTGGTGCTCCTGTCCTGACACAGGGAGGGGGAGCATCCCCCTGGTCCTCCCCTGGCTGCAGCAACCACTTCTCAAACAGGGGAGGAACCATTTCCTTGAGCACCAACAAGCACCAGCCATTGCTGCACTGTTTGCACTCAGGTCTGAGGCTTCAGCCTGCCCCAAGTCCCTGCAGCAGCAGCAGCACACACAGATGCACACACAGAGCCCCGAGTACCACTCAGGGACCCAGCAGCACTGCAGTGCTCAGGCACAACCCCACAATCACAGCTGCTCAAGACACAAGGTGAGCAGCACTCCACCGTGGGGCTGGAAGGGGACCTGCTGATGCAACAGTGTCTGTGGGGAGCCCCTTGAAGCAGGAAAGCCCTGCAGAGCTGGAGCAGCAGCCTGCAGACAGGCAGCCTGTGCCAGAGCCCTCTGCATCTGCACACAGAGGCACACAGTGACACACAGTGACACACACACCATAGCTGCACTCACACTTGCACTGCAGCCAGTGCCACACAAGCTCACACCTTCAGCCTTGGGGGGGTAAAACGCTCCTGCTCTTTCCTTCTAGCTAGTTCTACAACAAGTGAAGGTGGAGAAGATCTACAGGCAGCAGTTGAGCGCTGTGCCACACACAGAGTCTAGGTGACGTACAAGTGGACTGAGCTGTGTTCCCTGATGTCTGAGCATCACCTTACAGAGCCTGAAAGGCGCTCACAGTAAATTTCAGATTCAATCTGCCCTTGGCCACAAAAACAGTGACACCACGGAGCTGCTCAATAGCAGAAAATTAAGTACTTAACATTTGGGATTTTCAGACTGACCCAGACTCCAGTTATGAACTGGTAAATGCTACTCTTCATTTAAGAAGCGTATTTTCTTGACAGAAACTACACACCTGGTCTCATGAGCTCTTTTTCCACCGTCACAGTAATTTACACAATAGCAACATCCATTTCTAGGCCAACACAGAGCAAAAAGCAATTAAAAAAGCAGAGGTCAAATCAATTCCTTCTGCAGCTGCTCTTCAGAGGGACACATTTGGAAACAGAAAGGCTTCTTAAAAAGACATTCTTTATAATAGAAATGCTGAAATACAGAAGAAAATTGTGTTTACTTATGTCCATTAAAAGGGTTGAATTCTTGAGGACAAGGTACATGATGTAAATAAAACATTTTCATGTTATGTACCTATTAATGCAGCTCTCCTAAATGATCCATACCCAACTGATGGGGGCCTGGGTGCCACATGCAATGGTTCTTTGGGTCAGGGCCCATGTCCCCCACAGGGGTGCTGCACAGGAGGGAAGGCTGAGGGTATGGCCAAAAGCTGCTGTCCAACAGGGCACTGACTTCCAGGGGATGCAATGGACCTTGGAGCTCCAACATCTGGCTCTGGGGACAGCTCCAGCCTGGGCTTTCCCTTATCTCCTCCAGCCTGGGTCACATGGAATCACTTTTTGCCTATTAGCACCAGCCCTGGCACCAGATCAGCTAAAATGCTTTTCACCTTTCCCTCTCCTTTGCCTCTACACTGAGACTTGCAAACTGAGTACTTGTGCGGAGCACAACTGCAACTCACTGTCATCTATGAGTCACGTGCAATAGTAAAACTGAGGCTGGCATTTTAGATACTGATTCGTCCTTTGATTGAGCATATTAGCATCCTTGGAATGACCAGGGAGGGGCACTAAGAAAATTTCCTTAGGCTAACTTCAAGGCTGACTGTATCATTTTACGGGATAGGGACAAGCTTGAAGCTTGCAGCTGGGGCCATGAAACATCTGCATCTCCTGCAAACCCTCTGCCAGGTGTGCTGAGCAGCTCCTCAGCAGTTCCAGGTGTGCTGCACTCCCTGGTATGGCCACACAGCGCCTCTGCTGCTGCCTCTCCAGGAGTAACAGCAGGGGAATCTCAGCATGCTGCAGCAGCGGAAAGCTCCCCCACAAACAATTAACTATTCTTCGGTCACCTACACCATCACCTGCAATGAGTTAAAACCATTTAACTCAGAGAAAAGAAACACTAGCAAAAACATGCCCAAGGCTCCACACAGGCATCTGGGGGCAGAGCCCCCTGAGGACACAGAACCCATGGGACCATGTGCTCTCTCTGGCAGAACCACACCGTGTTGGCACTGACCCATCAACACTCCCTGCACTTCCCATTCAGCTTCAGCACTTGGTGAGGTCTCAGCAAGTTCCCCCTTCAGACACCTGCCCATTGAGGCAGGCAGTGCCTGGCCCCATCCTTGGCAGGCAGCAGCCAGTGCCCAGCAGCCAGTGCCCAGCCCTGCCTCTGCCAGTGGGGCTGAGCTGCCAGGTTAAGTGGGATGAAAACTGCTTCTGAACTGCTTGACATCAATATTAAAAGGCTGTTTAGCACAAAGAGGTGCTACGAGGAGCAGCAGCAGCTGGGCTAATGATGCACACTGAGAAGGTCACAGGCATGGCCCAAATCCTGCCCCTTGCTCCTTGGGCATGGCCTGTGATATTTATAGAGAGGGGAGAAAAGCACGGGAGAAGATGCCGTGGTTTCCCATTCATCTACTCAATCTCCAGCAGGGTCTGATGGGCACATTAAACTCTCTTTCCAGCCTTCCTCTGTGTGACTACTCCCTGCAGGGGCTGCACCTGCCCAGCTCCAGAGGGAACAGGATCTGCTGGAGTGCATGGCCACACACAGGCCCAGCACCCAGCTGCTGCCCCAGGGGGACAGTGCCACACCAAGAGATTCTGGAAACCTCCCCCAAGGGCAGCCCCTGTGCTCTGGCTGGGGCTCCCTGCACAAGCACTCCCAAAGCAGCTGTTTGCCTGTTCTCAGTCTGCTCTCAGACAGGGAAAGTTCTGCAGCAGACAGCAGTGATCCAGGGTGCAGGGAAAAGTGCAAATGCACTTAAAACAAGTGTGTCTTGCAGAGATCTCAAGGGCATGCAGGGATGACACCTCATGATATTACCTCATCAGGAGAAATTGGAATCACAGGCTGGATGCATCTATTGCAACAGCCCAGAGAATATTGAAAAGGAGGATCTATGGCTGGCTTTTTCCACTTCCAATTCCCCCCCTTTTTTTTTTTTAGATTGCATCTTAATTCTCTGCACTAAGAGCCTCAGATGCAACAAAGCACACGGATGACTTAATGCATATTTATACACCTCACAGGAAGAGGCTCCAGCACCAGTGCCACACAGCACCTGCAAACACAGGCAGGGACAGCCATGCAGGAGAGGCAGCCTCTGCCTGCACCATCATTCATCTCCTCTGACAGCCACAGGGCAGGCACAGGCACTCCACTCCCAGACACTGCTCTGCTGCTCCCAGCAGCTCCTGCCACCCAGACTATTTGATACACAGGCAGATTATGGCCTTGCAAGACATTTGAACAATTCCTTTCACTACAGTGAGAGCCAAACAAGATGAAGGGCCGAGGGCAGGAGAGCCATGACACTGCTTAAATTAAGGTGCTTGGCAAAAGGAGCAAGAACCTATCATCAGCCTGGAGAGAGGAGGGTTTGCTGCTTTCTTTGGGAGAAAAAGACTACCAAAATATTTCAGAGAACTCCAGGACAGGCAGTTTCTGCCACACCAGATGCAGTACATTTATTAACTAAATCAGGCCACTTGATGAATCCAATTTTGCCTTCTAAGCAAGCAACAGATCGGATCAGGAGGCATCAGCATCTTGTTGCTCTCACCCTGATTAATGGTGTTTCACTCCTCGTTAAAGCAGTCAGTCTGCTGCAAAAAGCCAAATCCAACCCCGCAGCATCTTCCCTTAGTGACCCCCAAACAGGACTGGGCCTGCAGGATCTCACTCAGCATCTCTGACTGACCCTCTGCTATCACCTGCTCCAGGCTGACCAATAGCACCTGCCATGGAGACCAGCAAGTCACAGAGGGTCTGAGGATGGAGAGCAGTGGGGCCCCTTCTCCTCCCACAGGGGATTTGTACATCTGGAAATGCACACAGAGCCACTGGGAAGAGGCTCTGCCAGGCAAGGTGGGCTTCAGGGGCCAGACATCTCCCCAAGCCCCTCTCCCAGTGTCTTGGTGTGGCCACCACACCTGGGGCAAGGCCTGGGAGGGCAGGAGGCACCAGCCAGGAGCTCAACTGCTCTCCCCAGACCTGGGCATGCACCATATGGTGTCTGCTGCATAAATGAATGAAGTGTTTTATAAATCCAGACACAAAGGCCAAATTCTGATCTAAATTAAACAAGTATAAATCCCCATAAAACACAGTGCTGACATCAGTGGGGTTTTTTTCCCATTTTTTCTCCTTTGACTAAGATAGGTTTACACAGGTTTAATCAGGGATTAGATTTTACTTCTGAGCTCCAGATATGGGAAATACACAGACAGTCCAGTACTTCCAAAAGACATGTCTAATACATGACAAGAAACAATTTTCTAGCAGTGAGTTGACTAATTATCTGTCCATCTAATATGTGGTGCCTAACATGGTAATATTTCAAAAGAGAAGCCACTTCCTCCTCCTGCATTCCAGCATGGGAAAAAAAACCCCAGTTTAATTTGACTCATACTTAGAGAATATTTCTTCTATTTCTTTTTTTTTTTCTAATATTTCTTCTATTTCTTCTGTATCTGTGTGCAAAAGACAAAGTGCCTGAATGTTTGTGGGAAAGCAAAAAAAGCAAGAGGAGAAAGGAGAGATGAGCAAGTCAAAATGCAGATGCGTGATGATTCCAGACACATGTTGGTTTCCATCCCTGCAAACGACAGCTAGAGGCGATGCTGGTATCTCAAGGTCATACTTCCACATAGCCAGGGAAATCAAAATTCAGGCATATTTCTGGAGAAGCCTCAGGACAAAAACTTTATCAGCCTTCTACCTGCTCAGCTAATTGGGACATTTGGAAATCAGTCTATTAATTAAATAAATAGCACTAAAAAGCCTTGCTATCTCTGCATCCTGTTGAAACAACGCAGTATTGCATCAAAAAGGAAACATTTCACTGAAAGCAACCCAATACCCAGAACTACACCATTATCCATACACACCAACAATTCCTTTTTTCCCCTTTAAAAATACAAACTTAAGTGGTCCTCATATTTTCCTAAAGGCCAAGGGAAAATGGGCCAACAAAGGAACCAGGTATATTACTATTAAACAGCAATCTGTTATTTTAATCAAGAACTGCCTATTAACTGAAAGTTACTTATAGCCCTGTAATGAAGCATTGTCCAGGGGTCTGGAGACACAAGTTTTTACAGCACCTGGGGCACTGAGGTGACTATGGCACTGCCAGGGCCCATCTGCTGTAGCCTTTGGAACCACAGGTACAGGTCTGCAATGTCTCAACATTCTCAGAAGAAAAAAAAAGAGGAAAATTTGGTTCTAAATCTTTCAGAAAACAGATATACTGTCAATTTTTAAAACCTACTAAAAAGTGAGGAGTATCACCACATCCTACCAGAAGACAGAGTGCCCTCAGCCAGGCCTGACTGTGAAGATCTCAGCAGTGCAGGTCACACACATATCCAGGTCCCTCTCTCCACCAACAAGCACACCCTGCTCCCCCTTCCCAGGCAGAGCATCCTTCCCTGCTGGAGCCATGGCCACCTTCCATACAGGAATGGAGTGGGATGAGCCCCATCACTGCCCTCCATCAGACACCATCAGCCCCAGGGCTGTCCTAGCACAGCTGCACTTTCAGCCAGGTCAGGAGGCAAAGCAGATTTTACCTCTACAATTGCATGGAGAACACCCAGAGCATGAAGATGATTTCTCCCTCTTTGGGGACTCTGCTTGTGTCACAAGCCCTAAAGATCCTGCCATGTAAACATGTCCAGGAGCTGATTTAAATAAAGAAAGACACACAGCCCACCACAAGGACCTCGGGGAGACACATCCCCTCACTGTGAGTGCTGAAGGTTGTTTTTTTTTATGGTGATTAAAAGATGCTCAGGAGTCACCCAGTTTGCCCTGGAGTGCTGGTGGTTTTTTATTGGGCCATCTGGGCTTTACTGCAGTGCAAACAGCATTACTGACGACTGTTATTAACAACATTATAATCATTAACAAAATACTACAGTGCTGAGGTTTCAGGTGTTGTCTGTATTCCTGCTGCACAGCCCAAGATTTCTGACAGGCTGAGATTTGGAGGACAGCCCAAAATCCCTCAGTGGGGAGAGCACAGGGTCTCTGGGTGCCCATCATCCAGCCCTCCCAAGCACAGAGGCTGCACTTGCATGTCAAATACTTTTTCTCTTCATGGAAATGACCTTGGGCAGCAGCTGCCAGTGCTGCTGTTGGGGCCAAACTCCACATTCCCCTTGCCATCAGACAGGGTAACTAACACCTTTGTTTACAGGTGCACATGGCTGGAATACCCTGCCTTTCAAAGCCCACCCCATCTCTCTGCAGGAGGGGAGCCCATCACTCACCTGCACTCAAGCAGAAGATGGCACATGAGGGATGTGTCAAGTTGCCAAAAAAACCCCAGAAAGTGGAAAAAAGAACTACCCACAAGGTGCATTTCTGTTACAATATGTATATGGCTGCTCATTACCTAGACAACATGTTTGATGAAGTAAATGAAAATCAAACATCCTTTCCACCAGCTGTTGCCTCACTCTCTTTTTTTTTTTTTTTGGTCAGGACATTAAATTTGTTATTAGTATCAGTGGCTTTCCTGGTTTCAGCCTCCTTTGGGGAGCAATCCTGACCCCGGATGCTTTTTCCTGGAGAGAACATTTCAACAGAGCTCATCCCACCTCATTTCAGGCACTGAACTGGGACATGTGAGTTAGTGACAGCTCCAGTAAGCATCTGAGGAAGGAACAGAGGGGAAGGCAGGAAGACAGCTGGTACAAGATGTCCTGCACCACTGTGGAAGGAGAAGCATTTTGGTCTGTAAATGCCAATAATTTACAGTATTGAATGTTTGTATGCCTCAGGAGGAGGAAAGACAAAAGAAGGAAGCCAGTCACCCCCTCCTCCAGTCCTGGCTAATGCAGAGCTCCTCCTGGGCACATCATCTTGGAGGCACCCAGGGCCCCCCTCCAAATCCAGCTGTGCTTCAGCCCTGAGTCTGATCTGGAGTTCAGCTCTCCAGAGCACCCCCAGGAAAGCAGGACAGTGCTTTACCTCATGTCTTCCATGTCTGCACACACAATCCTTGTTAAATCACAGCAAAACGGTGCAGAAACCCATACCAGAGTACACACACAGCTTGATTCAAGATGCACAGGAGAGAAACACACAGGGGGGAAAACAAAATTCATCTTACTTTGTCTGGATAGTGCCTTACTTTGCAGTGTGGTACCAGCCTCACTGGGAGCCAGGAGCCCCAGCTGATGGGAACTGGCAGAATTCCAGGGTTTTCCAGTGAAGCCAAGCCAATGTAAAGACAGCTGCAGACTGGGTCCAAAATATGAAGCCACAATAATGGTTCCTTTAAATTATTGAAGATATACTCACTTCTGGCTCCCATGACTGCTTTTACAGCTCTCTCTCTCCAGTCAAAGCATCATCACCCACCCTTCAAGGAGGACTATTTTGCTTTTCAATTGGACTTTGACTCAACAGCAAATTTAATTAACTGACCTAATGGACTAGAGATGTGGATTAGAAAAGAAATAAAAAACAGTTCCAAACAAAAGACACAACACCATTGCAGCAGAAAAGAACCCCAAGGCACCTAAGTTAAAAAAATATCAAAACTAGACCCCTGCTATGCAGAGATGCAAAATTGAGCTCCTTACATTGAAAGATATCCAAACTGCCCAACATTTGTTCTTATCTTTGAATAGAAGATCCCAAAGCCCTTTGTGAGTCCTTAAGCTGCATGATACTGTGAGGTGTCAAGAAGGAGCTCTGTGAGGAACACCACAACCCCTTCCCAGAACTTCAGAAACTCATTTCAGCAGAACCCCACAGATGCACACAGGAATAAACTGGTGCTGCACTCCCTGTTGGGGACACAACCTCCATCAACATCAGGAGCAAATCTGTCACTTGGATGAACTGAGTGCGGCTCAGCATCTTCACCACCACCATGTCCCCTGATCCAGAGGTCCCTGTGACAGACAGTGCAGGCACTGACCCAGCAGAAGGCTGTGCACACAATAACATGACCAGCACCCCTGGCTCCAGCTCTCTGCTGGCTACACCAGCCCCACCCTTCAGTCCAAGAGCAGCCAGGGAATGGCCCCACTGCTCCTCCCAAAGCTCTGCACCTTCTGGCCCAGCTTTGGAGCTCCTGGGGACACTTCTGGCCTGGGATTATTTATTGCAACATTCAAAACAAGCAATACGTCACTTAGGAAATGAAGCCTCGCTTATGAGGCTCAGTGCTGAAATCCAACTGTGTGACATAGGGTGATGAATTGCCAAATTCCCAGTGGCTCATTTGGGAATACACCCCTTAGCACAGAAAAAAAAAAATACTCAGAAATCCACTCATTGATCCTAACTTGATTCACTGTGGTGAGGAGCAGGGTGTTTCCCTCACCCTCCCAACTGCAGAGAGCTGCTACTCTGTTTGCTTTTCCTGCTTCCAGCAGGAAAAGGGGGAAAAAAAGAATCCAGTGATTCACACCTGTCACAAGATCACCTGATGGAAGTTTCCAAGAACAAATCCAGCACTGCACATGCAAGGTACAGTCAGGGTGACACGCATGCAAAGCAGTGATTAATTACAGGTGTTTTGCTGAGGAAATTTCTGAGCATGAAGGGCAAAATTTAAATTGCTAATCAGCATCACTTTTTGTTATAACATGTTTGAAAACAAACTAATGAATTGGAATAAGCTTCCTTGAACCAGCTTTGGCACCTCTATCTTCCATGTAAAAAGGAAAATTTAAAAATACTTTAAAATATATCCTTTCAGAAGCAGATTCTCTTAAGAAATGGTGGCTAATGGGTGGAAAATTGTCAAAAAAAAAAGTGTTTGTGAAGCATGAGAGCCCAATGTGGCAGAAGAGTGTGGGCCCCACCACCCAGCCCTGATCCTGCAGAGGGCAAGAAGGTCTGAGTCTACTCCTGATGATGCCTGAGCTGCACAGGGTGGGTGAGGTCATGGCATGGGAGGGAACCCCACCCTGCACAGGGGTCCCTGCAGTCCTGCTCAAGACTTTCATGGAGGGAAAAGACAGGGAATGCCACCAGCCTCAGCAGGTCCCAGGCCTAGGACTGCAGCCCAGCCAGGGGCCATCCCTGTGCTCTGCTGCTCCTGCTCACAGCACCAAGGCTCCACTGCCTGTCCTCATGCCTCAAGAACAAATACAGGAGATTCAGAAATTGTTTAAAAATATTCCTATCCCAGCCAAGCATCTCCAGAGCTGACAAAGCTCCTGAGTGAGGTCAGATCTGAGCCTGCTCGTGGCCCCCAGGCTCTGTACTCTGTATCTGGGTGCATCCCAGCTGTGCCACACAGGGCTTGGCACTGAGTCCCAGCCCTTCAGAAACAAAGGCATGAGCAAGCCCTGCTCACAGAACAGCTGAGGTCAGTGTGGAATGCCTTAAGGTGCATCCTCTCACCAGCAAACCACATCAAGGACCAGAAGTTCCTTTGCTTGGGCTCTGATTGTTCACTGCTATCCTCTCATTCTTCTCAGGTTTCACTTTATGCCCAGGTTGGGTGCCACTGAGAACAGCCATTAATGCTCCTCCTCTTCCTCTGCACAGAAGTATTTCAAATGGGGCCAAATAAACACAGGACCGACTCCCAGCCATATCCAGCTGTTGGGTGGCAATGCTGGGGACAGCTTCTGCAGAGGACAGAGTGCTAATTAAGCTCCCCAGGAGGCCCCCGTGATGAGCACCCCTTGTAGGGTGGGACAAGCAGTCTCCTGCACACCCACAGCTCTGTTCACCTCAGAGCCAACCACGACCACAACTACCTGTGAACACCAGGCTGGCATTCTCCAGCTCCTCCTGTGGAACCTTGAAGCTGAAGGACTCGTTGTAGAAGGGATCTATCGTGCCCCGCATGCAGGAGGTCTTCTTGGTTTTTGTTAATTTTAATCCGTGAACAAGCTGAATTTTCACAAAGGGATCTGGCAAAAAGCACAAAGCACAGGCACTGTGTTAGGGGGATCATGAGTCAGCACCCCTGTGCATGGGGGCTGGGCACACAGGGATGGACTGTGCTGGGAAATGGCCTTTGGAAATGGCTGGGACTGGTACCCCCACGCTGCTCCCAGAGATTTAGTGTGGACAAAAGTCAGGCAGCCAAATTAAAAACGGTCCCTGCCAAAACCACAGCTAATGTCAGCCTTGACAGAGACCAAGCATACTGCTCTTTTTGGAAAATGCCAATACTCTGGCAGCAGCAGAGGCTGGGGCAGGAACATGAGAAAACCACCTGAGGACAGAGGCACGAAGCAGTTCCCAGCCAGAGTGCCCAGAGCCAGCAGGAGCAGTGCCCATGGCAGGGCCCACAGCCATGCCACAGCCATGCCCACAGCAGGGCCCACAGCCATGCCACAGCCATGCCCACAGCAGGGCCCATAGCCATGCCCACAGCCATGCCCACAGCAGGGCCCATAGCCATGCCCACAGCCATGCC
>WEIU01005272.1:672507-691756 GCA_013389925.1 Aegithalos caudatus | reverse complement strand
ATGCCACAGCCATGCCCACAGCCGGGCCCACAGCCATGCCCACAGCAGGGCCCATAGCCATGCCCACAGCCATGCCCACAGCCTGCCTTAAACAACACAGCACAGGGGGATCAAAGCTCCTGGTTCCTCACCTCAGCCTGGCTCAGAGATCTTTACTTTAAATTTGGCAAGCCCTCCATTGTATCGCAGGGTAAGTGTTCCAAATACTTTCATTATTGTTGTCTATACATACAAGACAGATATCCAGAGCCTTGTATTAACAGGACCTGAGCATCAAATCCCCCTGGGTCCCTCATAAATTGCAGCCTCGCTGATCTGTTTTAAAGGCACATATAATCTGTGCATGAGTAATGTGAGAAATGCACTGCCCTTTACCTGAACCTTGGCTCATGTCTGTCTGAAGAAGCTGTTTTGCTCTAATGATGTCCACGTTCAGTCTTCCTGCACTTGGTAGGTAGTTCAGTGACAACAGCAGCTCCCCCAGCTCCACTTCATTCTGCAGGGAAAAGAGAATGTGGAGGTTTAGAACAGATCTCGGAGAAGGGAGAGAAATTAAATATATCCCATTTGTCTAAGTGCCTGAAAAATGAATTTTAGTCACGCTCTGAACTGCAATCAAGAACCATCTGGTGGTACCTTGTGCTAAGCAGAAACAGGAGATAAACTATCCCCAAACAAAGATCTTTCTGTAATCACCAATCCTGCACCAGCTTCCCAGCAGCCATGCAATAAGGAGGCAGGGGTACAAAGTCAGTAGCTTCTACCTGCTCCATTTGTAATGGTTCCAGGTAGTTCTGATCTCACCAGTGCGCAGAACACAGACCCACTGGAGCAGACATTCTCCTTCCACCCCAGCCACGAGGGAAGTTCAGACATACAGTGGTTAATGCACCCCTGGGTCACAGCAAGGCACTGCAGAGGAGATATTCCCTTGATCTACCAGAGCCCATGGCACAGCCTGACTGTGCCCTTGCTGTTCACCAGCCTGCACCACAGCCACAGCTCCACATCAATACAGCTCTTCAGCCAGCATTTCTTTTACTTAATGATGCTTAAAACTGGTAATTAAAGAGCTGGAGAGCTCACATCACTGCTCCTGAGATGTGAGCCATGACCTGGCTCTGAGAGGCTCTTACTGTCAGATGCAAAATACACACACTGAAACAACTCTGGAGACTGGAAACACACCAGCCAGTCCATGCAGGGAACTGAACCATCTGCTCAGTGTCAGGTCCACACAGGAGTGCAGAACTAGTGCTTCATCCCAAACCAAAGTCCAAAACCAACCTAGATCAGGTGTCAGAGCCCATTTCCAAGAGCAAAACAAGCTGCAGTGGTATTGCAATCATAACAAAAAGCTCAAATATCTTTACTGATGCCCCAAATATTAGATTACAGAAACCTGAGACTATGGGTAGACAGTAAAGTAAAAGTCTCTCCGAATAGTCACATCCTGAACTGACCCAAAGAACCAGGTCCATCAGCAGATGGGCCAGCACATGAGGCACAATCCCTGGCAAAGACATCAGTGGCTCAAGGAAACTGAGGCTGGGGCTGGGAAACCCAACCAGGAAAAGCATCTGATTTCTTAACTTAAATCCCTTTGTCACAGCATCTTGTGGGTCACATTGTGGGGCAGTTTTGTGACTCCACAGCACCCACACTCACATTTACCACGTGCATTTTCTTTTGTTGCTACAGTATTTCTGCCTCACCCAGAAGACACCGCTCTTGCATCAACCTGGGCCAGCTCCCACATCACAGTGCTGTTCAACAGATGGTGTTTTAAGTTCTTTCTATCAGAAAATCACTCCCCAACACAAGCCTGACCCAATATGCACACAATACTCACAACTCTGGCAAAGCCAAGCCATACCTATACACACCATGGTGCCCTGGGATTGCACAACATAAGGATCTAAGAGCCTCACATCCAAAGTAGTCTAAACACCATCTAATTGATTTAAACTATCATCCTTCATTTGATTTTGCCTAAAAATGCTCCTCCCAGGTCTGTGGCTGGAACAGCCTGCAGACACCTTTATCATCAAGAACAGTCAGTGATTTTTAATCCTATTACCAGGACAGGATGGAAGCATCACAGTGCCCACACCACCCTCAATGAGGCAGCTCTCCACCCCAGCTCATTTTTTATAACATATAAACACCACTTTTAATAGACCCAGTCCTACTTCCACTTGCATTCACTGCTGGTCATGTTCCATCAGGCTAAAATTCCTAGAAATTCAGGTGCATTTGGACAGTGCAAATTAGGAAACTGATCAGTGATTTTATTACCTGCTGGGGAGAGACAAACAGCTCCAGCTGCAAATACCAAACTTCTGGCACAGCCAGGTGGCAGGCTGGCATGGGGCAGTGATGTAGGACCTTTCCAGTCACCTCAGGCTTAGAGTGCTGAAAATCTGCATTAAGATTTGGGATAATTACTCAAGGAGTTGTCCATTGATGGAACCTGTTGACCTTATCCAAGAACTGCAGGAAACAAGGCGTTTCCCTGGGCCAGAGAAGAGCCATGGAGCTCAGCAAGGGAAGGCTTCCATGCTTCCAATTCATTTGCATTTATGATCCATTAACAAATAAAAGAGCCCGATGCTGTACACTGACAGTGTCAGGCTGGCTCTGTAACACCCACTTAGGCTCTGGCAGGAGAACCATGTCCCATCACCCCCGCAGAGATTATGGAAGGAGCCACTACAGTGTCACCATCACACTGCTGCCCAACCCACCCAGCCTCCCACAGGTAAAGGTAGGACCTAATTTTCTGCAGGACCTAACCTAACAGGGATTTCAGCACCTCTAGAAAAATCTTTTTGGCTCTCTAGGCTTATATTAGAGTAAGGTGATATATAAAATGCTATATTCTGTAAGTGTGATCAGCCAAAGACAGCAGGCAGACTATGAGTAGCTTTAATCAGTCTCAGATCAAGCCTGATCTCACAAATCTCAACCTTCTGCCACCATGCTTTTCAAGAGTGTGCACACTTGTGTTAATTATTTTGAGGGAAGGAGCGTAGAGCCCCTGCCTCAAAGGCCATGGCAGGATGGGTGTGCTGAGAGGCAGCAGGGACCTGCAGCCCCGCTGCAGGCACAGCAGTGTTTGCAGCAGCACCAGAAGGAGTTTTCAGAAGGAAGCCCGGATTCCCCAGAGCTCACGTCCCCGGACAAGTGACTCAGTCTTTTAAAGGCACTGAATGCCAGCAGCCAGCTGCCTCTGATGTTATAAATCCATTACTTCTAGCCTAGCCACGAGGATCTGGGAAACGTGCTTCAAACTGCCCAGCGCCTCAGGGGATGTCGGACACAGGGAAATGAATCAGTGCCTGACCATCACCACAGGCTGGCACTGCCCCCACCGTGCCCTGCTGCACCATGCTCACCAGCTCTCTCCTGTGCTTCAGCCACCTGCCACAAGCAGCAAACATGCCGAGAATTCACGGGTTGCTCCAAGAAGCAGGAGCTACAAGGCAGGAGGTTCTCGTTCCCTGAGCTTTCCCCACAAGCTCATGCCATGGCTCCTTTTGCTGATGTGACAGTCCTGCTCACCCACAGCCTGGAAACACTCTGTGCTGCCAGGAACAACGAGGCTGAGCCCAGTCCCTGTCCAGAGGCACAGAACATCCCCCTTGGGATGTGTTCTGTCCCACACTGGGCATCCCCAGAGCTCAGGCTCGTGTAGGGGCCGAGATGAGAAGAGGGGATGCCAGTTCATGCACAAGAGGTGCCAGAGGCGCTGCTCCCTGTAGAGCAAGGAAGTGCCCGAATTTTACGTTTCCTAGGTCTTTTCATCAGGAACCTACGGTGCTGTTGGTTTTGCCTTCAATGTTTTGCTCACGGCAGGCAGTGTGCAAAGGTGCCCCTTGCTAAGGCATCATTTCAGCTGCCATTATTATGCTGATGACGAGCTGATTCGTGCCGAGATCCCAGATGACCCTAGAAAAGCAATTTCCTGTTTGATGAGATGCCGGAGTGACACCAAGTCTGGGATGTCTGAGACTCTCCTGAAGCTCT
Source organism: Aegithalos caudatus (assembly GCA_013389925.1). Lineage (NCBI taxonomy): Eukaryota > Metazoa > Chordata > Aves > Passeriformes > Aegithalidae > Aegithalos > Aegithalos caudatus. The sequence continues at coordinate 687,727 of WEIU01005272.1, read as the reverse complement.
GATTAACATTTCACTCCTGGCTGTATTACACTGCCAGGTTGGATTTGCAGCCTTGGGCTTGCCTATGATCCAGAACCTTCCCCAGTTACTGCCTGGACTGAACCCAGAAGTTTTGAACCAAAATTTTTTCTGTTCTTTTCTGTCATCTCTGAAACACAAAGAGGCTCCCCCAAAGGAAGTTGGGCTTTTAATTAATGCCATTCTCACATCTTGTTTGGACCAGGTAATTCCTTTCCTCACAGCCCCCCAGAATGTTCCTTGTGCATTGCTACAACACCAGCAAAATTCTGCAGCTGAAACCCTTCCCAACAGGAACCAGAGCACATTACCTCAGCACTGACATCTATGCATCGCCCCTAATGAAGTTTCAGATTGATTTTCCTCCTCAAGGTTATCTGTGTTGGTACCTCCAGGCAAATTAGCAAACTGATGGTTTAGAACAGTTTGCTGTAACAGGTTTTCTACAGCACCCTGTGCCACAGCCATTGTTTTGGGAAGGTTGAGCTACTAAGGACCAGAACCTGAGAAAAAAAATATACTTCCAATTAATAGGATCAGTGTTTTCTACATAACTGACACCAACTGGATGTATGACGAAGAGAGTCACAAAATCCCTTCTAAAGTCAAATAGTCTTTGCATCAGTTTGAAAGGCCATGACAAAACCTCTGTTGTACCAAAAGCTTTGGGAAGATATCCTATGGAGAGGTCCTGCTCCTGGACCCCACCAGCCTCTCCTCTGGGTTTCTCCTCCACAAAACACACCCCCCAGCACCCCAGTCCTCTGCAGAAAGGGCAAGGAGTGAACAGCACTCAGGGGAAAGGATGAGGTCACCAAGAAGACAGATAGGGATAAAGAGAGAATAGTCAGGAAGAGAAATTTTTCAGTGCTGGAGCTTTAAAGACTCAAAAAGAAAGGGAGGAAAAATTACAGAAATGGAACTGAGGAAAAACAAACAGAGTGAAAGAAAAGAAGATAGCAGAATAACACAAGACAGAATATGAAAACAAACCATAGGTTAAGAGCTAAAGATGTTGTTATGATGGGCAAGCATCCATGACAGTTCTAACTGCAGTGACCTGCAGAGTGGGGGTATCCTGTCCTCTGCCAGGCTTTGCCCAGGGCATCTCCTCCACTGGCCATAGGTAAATTTCCAGGGTGGTTTTAACATCCAGCAAACATGGCTCCATGCAACAACCTCGTACCATCCTGAACATCAAAACTGACAGGTCATTCTAGTGCACTCGTAGTATGAAGTTAAAAAAGCAAGTCCAATACACACTCTCTCTACTATAAAAATGGCTTAATTTGAGGGAAGAAGGAATTTCATGCTATTTTCCCACCACAACTAGGCAATTTTTTTTCTTTTGCAGAATGATCTCCAAGCTCTCATTACTGCTGGTCTAAAACATTTATTCCTGCCCACTCAAATCTGCCAAAAGAGAAATGAATCATATGTCAATAAAACTTGGGGTCCTGAACATGTGCTTCAGAATTAGTTTGAGCGGCGAAACATGCGAATCTGAGCCCAGCTACAGCGAGGCCTGCCAACTTCATTCATGGTAATTAAGCAAAGCCACACACATTCCAGGGGATATTTAAGGAGTGCAGAGTGTTCCTATGGGGACTGGACTCAGGAGCCTTTCCACGAGCAGCTACTGCGCTTTAGAAAGGCATTAATTACCCTGCAAGAGAAAGCCTCCCAGAACCACCAAGGATAAAGAATCTGGCAATACCTGCACTGACATTTTCCACAAGGAATAAGTCCTTCTGCTCAGCTGCTGGCTCTGATGATGCATGGGGCAGCAGCTCCCCCGTGCCTCCGCTTTGGGCTGGATCCCCCCAAATGCTGAGTGCATGATCCAAGCTCACAAAGTGCCTGTGTGCAGCCACAACCTTCTGCCCGAGGCTTGGCACCCAGTAGTCTGTAGCTCTGGTTTCTCAGGCTGAGAGGACAGCCTGCTGCTCAGCTGTACTCGGGGTCTCTGGCCACCCACTGCTAGCAGTGAGCACGACAGCGCTGCACAGCCACCTTCTCACAGCAAGGAGAGAGCTCTGCTTGTTCAGCCACAGCAGCTCCGTCAGCTGGTGATGATTCTCCAACAATGAGGAGTTGTACATCCCATCCACAGGCCTAAGGAGCTTGGTCCAGCTCCCAGTGGAGCCAAAATCTGTTGGCTGTAGAAGCTGGACCATGCCTCACTGGGAGAAGCTTGCTGTCCGTGCTGACACTGCACACACCAGAAGCTTCCTGGCTCTCCCCACCTTTTGCAGCTCACAGGTGCTGGCAGAGCCCTGTACTAAGGCAGTGTTCCAGCTCCAGGGTGAGGGAACTCAGTGTGATAGTGGGACAAGGACTCTGCACCTAACTTTATCAGCATACTCTGTGTGAATGGCTTCCAGGTGGAAACAGCAAGTGCAAAACAGCTGTTCATCTTAGCTCATGGCATTTGGCCACTTTCTCTGCTCTTTCACAATGCCTGCTGCCCTCCCACTCCCACCAGTATGAAGAGAAAACTTCTCCACAGCTCCTGCCATCTGGATTTACTTTCTTCCATCTCTCTCCAGCTCACGATGTTTCTGTCTATAAATCCCAGCTAAAAGAAAAAAATCACATATTTTGTGTCTTTCATCTTCACTTATCATGTCTGTGACTGTCTGTGTTTCTCTCCCTCCTGTCACTGCTTTTCCAAGCACCTGCTTCAGCCTTTTCTCCTGTGGCTGTGGGGGTGCTGCCAGCTGCTGCTCCGTGTCACAGCCCCAGGGCAGCCTACTCAGACTGGCAAATTTTCCTCGACTAATGATCAGAACTGCACTATAGCAGTCTGTAGTGCTCTCCAGGATCCAAGGACATCTTCTGCAAAATAAAATGCAACTGCACGTAGGTTTTTTTTTGTCCCTGTCTATCACCATCTCTCGACACAAAGCACACTTCAGCAGGCTCAGGTTCAATCCAAAAAGAAACCGATAAAGGCTGTCTGTCCCTCAGCTAATCAAGCAAAAAAGTGAGAAGTGTAAAAAAAAAGTCAACATGTCAAATCTATCATTCCACAGGCAGAAGGTTCCAACTAGTATTAAAAAAACCCTCAGAAATTTCTAGCACAAACATCACTGTTATCAAAATACATTAAAATGTATTTTTTCAAAGCAATAAGCTTTACTGTTTTACTTCTTCCAGGATTTATCTTAACCCTTTTATCAATTAATTTAATCACCACTGGAATGAAACACGCCTTGCTCAATGAACTTTAAAAATTTTATCACTGAGAAAATATGGGAAGATTATGCCAAACACCATCCCTGGATGTCCTGTACAAGCACTGTTGATCCCTTCACAGTTGCAGTTTGCCAGCTGAGGTAAAAACAGCAAAAGGGTATGAAAGGACCACTTTACAGATCAAAGTGTGGAGGAATTTTTACCTCAGTTTTTCCATATGATAGCAAGGGCATAAACGCAAAAGGCTTTTAAGCCTGCACACTCAAATGGAGTTTTGTCTTTCTCCTTCCTTTTATAAACATCAGAAATGCCAACTTCTGCATAAATAATTTATCTTGAATGCTGGTGAAGTAGACAGCACTGCTGAAAACAGCAGCAGCTTTCAATGAAACTCTGGAGAGGGGGAAAGGAAGAGCTGGCTCCGAGCTTGGCACATGAAGGCAGAGATGATCTTTTCTAATCAAGGTCTGTATTAGCTGTGGAATGAGTCCATGTTACTCATAAAGAGATGCAAAATACAGAGAAGTATTTATCATGCAAAAGTAGGGAGCAGGGGGAGAAGCAAAACTGCATGGTGGGAATCACAGGAGGATAATGGGATGCAAAGACATCCCCTACATACACACAAGCTCAAGGACCCCGTGATTTTGACTTGTGCAAAACTTCCAAAACTTTCCTTTCTCGCCTGAACACTGTTCAAGCTAATCCCACAACATTCTTACTTCTGTTATAGGAAATCCAGCTGGCTCTCCTGCAGATACGTGGAGCCCTGATCTTCCTCCCCTTTATACAGGGCAGCAGGTCTGAGCAAGAGAAGAAAGTGCTCCCAACCCCTCTGTACACACAGAGGGGGCAAAGCAGAGTCAGATCCCAGCTGGCTTCACTTCCCAACACTGCTTAGGGTATTTCCCTTCCACAAGTGTTTGATCATTAGCTTCCACTGCAAATCAGACTCTTCAACCCACAATATAAAACAGCAGTGAGGCCAGTGATTTACTGCTCGTTTCATCCAGTATTTCTGGCTATGGCACCCTTTTGTGAACATCTCAAAATCAAAGAAAAAGTGAACCATCCAACAGGGTTTAATTCAGGAAAGACTCCTTGGAAATTGCAATTTATGAGCTGGAAAGGGCCTGGGAGAGTTCTCCTCTTGCTTTTTAACAGGGTTTTGTGCCTCTAGCTATGTGAGTGATACCACTAGTGGGGAATTTAATAGGTAACCACCATTCCTGGCTGCAAAGATCAGATCTGTCCACTGAACAGCACTTTACCTGGCTGGCAAGGAGGTGGCCCTTTCCTGAGAATGGGGTGAAAGCACACAGACCCTCTGCATCTCCTCTTCCCATCCCACTGAGTGGCTGAAATGCCAAAAATGTATGCAACATCCCACTTGCATCAGACAAATATTTATGGCAAGTTTAGTTCCCTCAGGGATCTGATGAAAACAAATCTACCACTCCTGTGCAGATTGTTGTTTATGCATTATGCCACAGGTCTGGGCAGATTTCACCTTCTACATGTTTTATTGAATCAAATCATTACTGAACTGGCACCAGCAGCTCCCCTCATGTCCTCAGAGCACAGCAATGACCTGGGTGGGACAGTGTCACAGCATTTCTGAGAATGGATTGCAGGTCACTGCAGTGGCAAGAAACACCTTCCCAAAGGTGCAGACTTCCAGAGGAGGCTTGAATTGTTCTCGTAAAGCTGACATAGGATCTTTGCTCATGACTATAAAAGACAGCTCCTCTACCTCACAGTTAGTTATAAAACCAGTCACAGGCCCACATAATCCCAACCCAGCAGACGCTGTGTTAACAAGATGACAATTACTAATCAGAAACAGCATTACTTGCCAACAGGCAAAGGAACCACACACACAAACTCCCAAAACAGCAAGAAAAACTGTGGCAATAATCTGATAAATTCTGTTACCTGTGAACTAGGCACAAGGGCTTTCCACCAGTGTCCACCTTTCACAAGGTCTACATCACTCAAGGGCATTGACACTTTGCCAATAACACAATGGCGTGAGAATTTGTCAAAATCCACTACAGTTAAAAGCAGAGTTCTTCTCTGGGCTTCTAAAAAGGGGATTTCAAATGTGTACCTCTCCTCAAACACTGGGTTCTGCGTTTTGCGTTTCACGCCGGTCTGCTTGGAGTTCTTCTGATCAGGCAGAAGGCAGATCTTCACATAGGGGTTGGAGTGAGCCATGTCTTGCCTTGAACCATCGTAAGAAATGGGAGGAGGCAGATCTTTAGCCTCAATGACTCGCACTATTAGATAATTATGCAACAGATCATACTGTGTGCTAAAATGCAGCATGCCCAGCTGGTACTTGGACAAGATCTCCTCATCTGTTAAGGAGTCCATATCATCGCTGTTTGAGTCAAGAGAGTACAGCCTTGGTTCAAATTTTCTAAAATAGTCATCCGGGGTGTAGGTTTTTCGCAGGATAGTTGGCTGAACTATTTCTTTCTTAGCTCCTATTATTCCAAACTCGATGGGTTTGATGTCAACTAGTGGAGAACTTGGCCTCCTCGACTCCAGACCTGAACGAGAGAAACACACAAATATGATTGTTTGAAAGTCCACCACAGCAATTACAGGTGCACATCGGCTTTGGGTGCTTCTTTGGGTACAGCTATTCTGTGTCTGTGCAATGCCAGCACAGGCTCCACAGTGGGGCTTTTCCCCCTTGCACTGCCAACACTTAACAGCACCCTCAGCTATGCTGAAGCACAGCCTTGCCTGCACTTTCCCTCCCTGTCCATCTGCATGTGCAATTACCACGCTCATGCTACAGCAAGGAAAGCAGGGCTGGCCTCTTCCACTGTGCCCCTGCAAAACAGGACGAGATTTTAATCAATGTGCCTTCAACTTGACTTGGTTCCCTGTCTAAAAGATGAAAGAGCGGGCACTACAGTTTGATTTTCTCCCCTACAAGAATTACATTAATGCTGGAAGGACGACCTTACTTGAAATCCGCCGCGTGAGGCTGTAAGTGGACCGTGATGTATCTGACGACGACCGCCTTCTGTCAGGGGAAACATCCTGAAGAGTGGGAGGCAGCTCACTGATTGTATTATCAGAGTCTCCATCTTTGTCCTCGTTTTGGCTGCTTATCCTGTTATAATGAGAGACCTTTGGATGATTCAGCCCAGTGCAAGGAGAATATACAGAATAACAGTGTGTTCTGGCATTCTGGGGCTAATCTTGGGTGCTCGTCCCTCGATGCTGTGGGATATCTCCTGATCTATCTGGCAAGCAAAAGGCTGAGCAACAGACTTAGACCTTTGTAAAAAACAGGTTCTTCACCTTTTTGCCTGTCTTTCAAACAGGGTTTTATCAGTATTAGAGCATGACACAGGCCACTAAGGCACATATAACTCAGATGTTGATCAGAAATATTCTACTTCCCTCTAAAGAAAAAAAAAAATCAAACCAAAACCCCACAAACCACAAACTTCAAAGAGTAGCTTCCTGCTGTAATTCACAGCTTTGGAAGCACAGACTTCACTAGGAATGAACCAGCACAGAAAATCACCATGCTCAGATATCCCAAACCTACCACACACCTCCTGGTAAAATATTGCAGCTTTGCCAGTAAAGCTTCAAAACTTGATCTTACAGACACAATTCATTATTTTCTATTTACTGGCATGCCTTTATAAATATTCAGCTAGTTTTTATCCACTTCTATAAACCAGATGTGATTCTCAGCAGACAGTAATTTTACTGCCCAGGGATCTTGGTCGGAGCAGGGAAGTTGGCAGGATCTAAATTACAAAGCAAGTTTTGTAGCACCTATGAGAAGACACCACAGAAGCCTGGCATCATAGAGAAGTCCACAGATAACTCCCTTTCAGTTTGTTTAAATGTATATATTTAAACACAAGTTGTTTTTCTGTAAAACAACATTCTGGTTAAAACCCCAACATGTCACAGCTGCAGTGGCTCCTGAAAGAAGTGAGGATCTCCCAACTTTGACTGAAAGAAGGGCAGAAGCAGACAGTAACAACTGCAGGAGGTGAAGCCTGCAGCTGTGTGCTCAGAGGGGAGTGCTGCCGATGGAAATGGAACCACACAATGGGTTCATGACGTGTGGTGCATCCTGCAAAACAGCCAGTCCACCAGACAGAAAATAGCAGCAGATCACAAGGAAAGCATCAGCACAAAATGAGCAAGGCAAAGGGATGGAATCCTGTGTGAATTTTGCTTCCAAGCCACCCTTTCTATCTACACAACTCAGCTGGGTATAAATGAAATATATTGAATCATTTTCATTAGTAACCAACGACTGGAGCAGAGCAATTGATATACTCTGCAAAAAGCAGTAAACTTGCAGGAAAGTCCAATAAACATTAAAAAAACAACCCCCCCCCAACCAACTGGAAATTCTTATCCAGACCCACAAAGTTCACAGCAGGATCCATGCAAATTTCACCAAGTCACTCACACAACTCATCCACACTAAAAGAAAAAAATCATTTTGTTAATAATCAAAACTAAACCCTTGCTAAAAGGGGCATACAATATTTGCACAGCTCTGCAGCCCATTAAAGGCAGTCCAAGCCATACAGTTTGATATATAATCAGTACTTGGAACACAAATAGCTTTTTCATGCCTAAATGCAGGTCCACACAATCACAGGTGGCATTTGGATATGCCTGTGTTTGAGAAGCAAATGCACAGAACAAGGCAGGGTGAAAAGGGAATCAGGAAGAGAGGCATTAAGGATGTTCTACAATGGGTAAACGTAATAGTGAGTTAATAACATACAGATGACCTTTAGTAAGGAAATTGCTACTGAGCCACAATAATTTTTCCTCAAATAAACTTTGGCTCTGGTTAAAGCAGCTCTGTTTCTGTTTAATCCAAACCTTTGGAAAGAGGCGTCGTGTCCTGATTTCAATTCAGTCTCACAGTGTGCACTGTTTATCTTTGGGGTTTGTGTAGAATATTCCATAACAAGCAGCTCAAACATCCACCCTCATTCCCAGGCCATTTCTGCAAGGACCAGGATGCAAGTGCTCCTCATGAAATAACAAGGGGTTCCCATGTACTCGGGTCAATGCAACTGGACCTACTGCAGGAAGGTTTGTTTTTGTTTGTTTTTTTTTCCTTCCTAAGTTGCCACTACAAAAAATTCAGAAAGTGACAAAAATCCATATTCTCCCAAGAGGGAGAACTTGTAGCTTTATTATCCACTCCTGAATTTCCAGGACAATGATGTGCCTCAGAGCTGCCAAAGAGAAAACCTAGGGCCAAAATATAAAGGATGGATCATTAACTATGGGCATTTTGATGTTTGTTTGTTCACCAGTGAGGACCATAAAAGCCGTTTTCCCCTGGGATGTGAGAAGTAAGGTGAGGAAGGCACAAATTGCTTCTACATTACACCAGTGTCTCAGGCCCATGAGAAACAGGCAAGATGGAAAGATCTCAGCTGAAAACGTAGATCTATTTTTAAAACACTTTCAGGCTGCAAGCAGGGAATACAATAAATTGATTTGTTCCCAAATTCAGTGCATGCATTCTAAATGCAAAATAAGGTGACGTCAAACCTGTTTTTCATGGTAGGGATTTCCACTAAATACAAAAATAAGAGGGGAAAAAAAAGAATGAGGGTTCAATTGGCATACACAGATCTCCAAGCACCTAAAAACATTAAAAACCTTATTCTAAGAACAAGTCCAAACTCTTACTCTACTCACACATTTAACTCTAGAGATTGTTCCCTACATCCAAAAATGCATATAGAGATATAAAAAAATAAGATCAACACAGTGAAAACAGAATTCTTCTTTGGATTCTAAATTCTGAGTCAACATGGGATCATTTTCACCTTAAACAAGCACACAAAACCTCAAGTCTCCTATTCATCAACAAACAAAATATACCAAATCTGGCTCCTGCCTTTTGCTTTCTTTTCATCTTCCAGACCCTTGTTCCTCTACAGGCTCATTTTCTCCCCCTTTCCTCTCAATAACATCCCCTTGGGTCCTCTACTTCTTCCTATCTTTGCCCTCCTCATTTAAATTATTTCTCTTTGTCCTCCTGACTTAAGTAATTTCTGTGCTCCCTCACCATTTCCCAGTAAAATCACCCTGGAAGCACAAAGCATTATCACATTTCCTGGCACCACTCTGGGTCCATGCCAGCTCCAAAGGAGCCCACAGCATTTTCAAACAAGCAAAACCTCATCTCCAACTTACACAACAATGTGTGTCAACAGGCATCCCCAGAGACCACAGGTTTGCAACTGTGTCTCAGGAGATGGTGACTTCAGTGGCCCGAAGGCATGGCAGTGTCCAGGCCTGCTGGCAAAGCAGAGCTCCTTCTCTGCTGTGTCCTCCTCCTCTTTGGTGCCTGCTGCCCCTCAGGCTTCACCTCTGGGAACTCACCTTCTCTCAGCACTAGAGCAGAACAAGGAGACCCTACCTGCACCAAACCACCCAGAGCCGGATGGAAAGATGGAGAAATGGCCTGGGCTGGGGTCACAGGGACCCTTCCCAGGGCTGAGGTGAACCATAAGGTGCAACAGGGTTGAAGAACTGGGTTGTTTTTTACCAGAGAGTGTTGTCTTTTGCTTATGGACATTCCAAGAAGTTTCTTGTAGGGGCTTTCAGATGGACAGGACCAGGGGGAAACAATACAGGCTGGAGAAAGCATTTTATGAGTCCAAAGGTCTCGTGTTCTCTGCCCGTGGCAAAGTCCAACTCATCTGCAAAGCCACCATACATCTGAGATTTGAGATAATAAGAACAGGGCTTCAGCACTCACATCTCCCCTTCAGCCAGACAGAAGAAGAATCCAAGTGTCAAAAACTACACCCTGGTACAATGACTCTACACCCCAAAACACACAGGTAATTGCTCCTGCACCAATCTTTCCATGTCCAATACTGCAACCTCATCACTATGCACTCCTGGGTGTGATGCTTTCCTATTTAGCATTGATCATGTTTCCATTCCCCATTAATTGCAGGTGTATATTTTTCTGAGCATATATCAGACTCTTAAATATGCTGCTCCACATTTAAAAACCATGCTAACACATCTTCAACAGCTCCATTTTTATTGCTTCAGTATTAATTACCATCCTGTTCTACCTGAATTCAGAAGAGTACATGGACAAGACTGTGATTTAAACATGAGAAATTTTATTTCATGCAGCATCAAGACAAGAACCTTACAGAGCTGACACAGAGTAACAGCACATACTCACAGGAGTAAATAAAATTACCTGCCTGCCTCAGTGCCCAGGTACCAAAGCCCGAGCATCACATGATGCACTGAGCAGGCCTCTCCTGTGCCACAAGTTCTGGACATGCTGGAGCTGTGTCCATCAAATGGTCTGACAAGGCAGCCACTAAAACACCAGAGAGCTCTGCTCCCCTCTTGGTTTCACTACTGCCTCCACGGGGTCACCTCTGTGCTGCAGATTCCTGACTGAGAGGGAGTAAAAGACCAAAGACTTCACTGACTTCCTTTGTAGTGGATTTGCAAACATACTAATCAAAGCTCCAGATAAGACCTTGTGCTGTGGTTCTTTAATGATTTGAGAAGAGATTCTGAAGAACACTGTGGTGATGCAGAAGATCAAGTTCTGCTAAAGGAAACTTTAAATTAATTTCCCCTTCAGAGCATGTAGGAGCTATGCCTTTCATCTGCCTATATGATAACCACCTTCACGCTAGGATAAGAAAGTATTTCAAAACAACCTCATCAGCATTTCAGCCAAGTTGAAGTGCTCCAAAGGGCTGGTCCATTTGAAGAGAAAATAGGACTGAAGATGAAAGGCATCTTTAGAGAAAGGGGCACAGCTAAACCAGTTATCAGCTTGTTATGCCAGCTTACAAAACAACTTCTGTCTTACCCATCAGAAGAGGTTTTTGCAAAGACTAACTTTGCTATTTGAATTAACAGAGCTGCCCTTTTTCACCATGCCAGGAGTAGCCTGCATTTCCACCCTCAGGAGGTTCCTACTCTCTAAGTGGCATCCTCTGAATGTCTCATTGCAATTCACATCAATAGTCTCATCACAGCTGAGCAGTGCTACTCTTTGGTTGAAGCTAGAAAATCGTGCATATGAACTTACAGCCAGGCTGGAGTTTGAGCAGGAAAAGGTCCCAAGATTTCAACTTCATCTTCATTTGTTTGACAGCAGCTACAATCAAAACACTTCTGACAACAATTTCTGCAAGTCCAGCGGCACAGCAAGAGATCAGAGATTCGAGCGAGCAGACCCTGGAGCCATTGCAAACCAAAGTACAAGATTACAACCCATCAATAGCTATTGAGAAAAAACACTCAGCTGTGTTGGTGTTTCTGCAACAGAACATTAAGAACTGTATTTATTTCATCTATACCAACAGACAAGTGCTATGCAGTTACCAGCCCAACCCCACTGATGCTGTAACAAGGAAGGAAAATAAGCATTCTCTGCAGGTATTTTCCCTTCTAGTAGCAATGTATTATTATGTAGGTTGGCAAGAGGGTGATTTACAAAGCACTATGGCACAACAATATGCTGGAGTGGAAACATGCATATTCCTCCACACACATCAACAATCCAATAGATCAGCAAACTTAAAACAGAAGGAATTAAAAACAGAAGTGAAAGCTTCAATTTAATCCAGCAAGGATTTAATTAACACAGCAATGTGAACACACTTCATCCCTATAGACATACCAGTAATATTTGTACAATCCATACACGTGGAGCATTATAGCCCAACAAACTCACCACTAAAATGGATTAGCCAGAGCACACTATCCTCATGCTTCTGCTCTGCTACCATGATTAATTTAATGAAGAACCTTCAATGATATTTTTTAGACTAGTTGACCCAGAAACATCTTTCATTTCTGAGGTTTCTGTGGTGGCACTGGCAGCACCCCTTGTAGCAGAGCTGTGTCAGCTCTCCATTGGAGCGGTAGCACCCTGTGGCCCCATTTCCATGCCATGCCCACAGTCTTCCCCCACCTCAAAGCTCTGCTTTGAGAGGAGCAGAGAGCCAAAGCTTTCATTTCCCATCCACACCAGCCCCAACCTCTGCCATTCATGAGGGACAAGGCTCATTAAGCAGCACAAGGGCACTGCTCTGTGGGCACGGTGGGAGACACGCAGCTGCAAGGGCACAGCACCTGCACCCAGGGTCAAACGGCTTTACAACTCTATGTGACATTGAAATGCTCCTGAGAAACTGAAGAAATTATGTGTATGAGATGTTCTCCACAGTTATCTCCCCAAAATACCCGAGACATTTGCAGTATTCATGAGTGTGGACCACGCGGAGGGGTTTCCTCAGAGGAACCTGATCTGCAGGGAAGACTTCATAGGAACATTTTACTGTAGCTTTTTGCTACAGTAAAACATACTTCTTTTTTTTTTTTTTTCCCAAAAACAAAATCTGGGCACTGCAAACCAAAAAATTACCAGCCCAAAATGCAGTGCATTACTTAATATCTAGGACATCAGTAAAGAGTCAGAAAACACGAGACAATCCCCTCAGGATGGAGCAAGGAGACAGAGCAGGGAGTGAATCATCAGATTAACTCACCTCATTTATTGGTTCCAACTGTCCTTTTAGACATCCAGGATGAAGCAAAGGGGAACAAAATGAAAAAGACAAAAACAAGTTAGCAATGCTCAAACAACTTTAAATTTTCTGCCATGACATGCCCCAGCCTGGGATGAGTTTTAATTTCTGGCAAGACAGTACCTTATTGATGTTAGAGGAAGGAGAGGTCTGACCAGGCATCGGCTTCTGACATTTCCAGTCCTCTACAAAGCTCCTGCTCCTCCTTTCCCACAAGCAAAACTCCCAAACCCATTCTGAAGCATGAGAATCCTGCTCATTGCTCCTTGCTAATGGGTATCACATGCAACCACTTACTTTGTTTTCTTTAGTAACCTGTCTCTAAATTGCACCAGCTACTTGCTGCTGACAGCAAACCATCCGAATTTTTCTGTGGAGAAAAAGGCTTTTCTCCACATTCAGCCCATATCAATGCAGTTCTAATGCCAACTCATTAAAGCAACATTTCTAGGAAGGGGTACAGACTGAATACTCTCCTTCACATACACATCTCTGGGCACCTTCAGCCTCATCCTCAGATGTGACTTGAAGAACACAAAAGACAGAAGTTAAAGGCTTGAGTCCCACACTCCCATTCAAAAATCTACACTGCAGCCACCTCCCCAAGCCACAGAAAAAATCTACAGCAGAGGAAGAAGGCCTCACAAACCAGTTTTTATTCACTCTTGGAACATTACATATATAATGGACCGATTTCCTTTGGAGATTCACTAGCATTTCTGATACCTGCTGAAATGTCTTACCTATTGCATTCCCTTGATAATGACTAAAAGTTTCCTATTTATTCTGGCTGTCTTTGTACGTGGGGAATTCCCCCCCTCCCCCCCCAAAAAAAACCAACAAAAACACAAAAAAAAAAAAAAAAAAAAAAAAAAAAAAAAAAAAAAAAAAAAAAAAAAAAAAAAAAAAAAAAAAAAAAACAAACAACCCAATCAAAACAAACAAACAAACAAAAAACCCAAACAAATACAAAGCCACAGAACAAAACACCACCAGAAAAACCCCATGAAAAACTCCATCCTGTTCTTCCAAATGTAGAAACTGTTTCCTAGCTTTAGGGTCATGACATGACATGAGCAGCCTTTTCTAAAGAAGCTGAGATGCAGAAGTTGCCTTTAGTTCCAAGAACTCTCCCATGGCCCATATTTTGATGCAAGCCTTCCTTTTAAACTTCCTGGAAGCCAGTGCTTGTCCAAAAAGCCACCACGTGTTACAGGAGCAGTTAAAAGACTAGAAGAGCTGCGGTGCAGTGAGACAAGTCAGTGATTACAGATACCCATGGGCCAACTGTTTAAGAAAATGCTAAATGGTCAAAAGGGCTTTATCATTCCTTGTTAATGCAAAGTTGCAGCCAAAGCTCCAGTGGTTTAGCCGAGCTGCAAGGAGGATATTTAAGCTGCTCTCAAACAAAGCGGCTGGATCGGTGCCACGCGATCGAACGCCGGAGCACGTGTCCTGCACGGAGAGGGCTTTTCCAAGCGGCCCCCAGGGACACGGGGCAGGCTCACACGAACAGCCCTCCTGGGTACATCAGCCACAGCCATGTGGAGCCACCCTGTGTGCCACCAGCCCCGAGGGCACACACAGCTGTCCCACAGTACGGTGACAGTAAGCCTGTGACCACCCACAATGGGAGGGCAGGGATAGGAGCTGAATATTATAGAGGTAAACAAGTCAACAGCACCATGTAGGGCTGAAATGCAGGAGCCCATGAAAGGAAAGCAAACAAGACCACCTGTTCACCCACCTCGCTGGCACCAGGCTCGAGGGGCAGGGCAAGGGCAGGGCAGGGATTTAGGGAAGGCTGCAGCAGCTGCGATGTGCTCGGCAACCCCTGGAGAAGGGCTCAGCCCGCAGGGTCAGAGAGGCACCATCATGCTCTGCCACATCATCCCCATTGGCCGAGCAGAGAACGAGCCAGACGGGAGTCTCCAGCCACGAGTGAACGAACCCTCATCAAGGGCGAGGCTGGGGGCAGGGCTCCATCTCCACAACCTGCTGCAGAGCCCCTGGGTGGGGGTTACCTGCTCCAGGCTAGCAGAGCCGCTAATCCCAGCCAGGTCCGGTGACAACAAACCACCGCGGCAGTACCCCCAGGGATGGTGCAGCAGGGTGGGGTCCTCACTGATCACAGACCGCGTTTTGCCCCCGCACTTACACCCCAGGAAAGGCTCACAAGCTCCATCGGCAGTGGACACCGCTGCCCGGGGACAGTGCGGTCCCCTCAGCCACACATCCCCCACCATCCCACCACGACTGAGACGCCGGTGTGGGGATACCGGGGTGTTGCTGATGTCCTGCTCTGCACCCGGGTACCCCCACCTTGTACCCACGGCCGTGCTGCTGAAGGCCTGCCCGGCCCCACTCCAGACCCCGCCAAGCCGGGGGGCGCC